>PISX010021567.1:0-33403 GCA_004024625.1 Mellivora capensis
TTTAGAGACAGCCTAAGGGAGAGAGATTACCTAAGAGAATTTAAGAGTCGGGGAGGCCCATTTGAATGCAGATTGAGTAGGAAAAAAGCACAATATGGCATTTAACTCTTGTACTTGAGTATAAAGAAGGTTTGAGAAGGTGAAATTGCCAGATGCCAATGGTTAGACAAGAGTTTATTAGTAAGATGACAAGCTTATTTATTCTTCATTTTGATATAGTATCTTAAAATAATGAAAATAGAGAACGGATAAAATAATGACATCATCCCAACACAATATGCAAGTATTTTTCTATCTTTTAATTTCTTTTCATATCTTCTATGTGATGTATTTTGCAGTTGTAAGTTAAAAGCAAAGCCATTATATATAGCTACAATAGAGAATTAGATTTCAGTTTTTAAAATAAGATTTTGTTTATTAAGTGGAATACTCCTGCCTCTCTCATTTAATTATGGCAGAAGTAAGTACTTACACTATTGCTACACGATAGGGCCGCTAATGATGGCAAAGGAAGAAAAAGTGAGGCGTATGGAGAAGTCTAACCAGAACTTTGTCAAAATTAACAACTCCCTGTTAAATAAAAGAAATGTTAATATCTCCATCCACCTGGCACATGGAAGGCTCTCGCTAGATACTCGTTGGACTGTGTATTGTGGCACCCAACACTAAGGAAACAATCTGGAAAATATGCATAGTCTAGAAGAAACTTCCCTTGTTCAAAAATGATTTTAAACAAGAAAATAATCATCAATGGTCTCTTATGAATTTAATGTGATATATATGTATGTAATGTATATTTAGTGTGTATTAAATACAGAATAAATAGTGTGTATTAAAGAGTGGGTTGACCCACAATTTCATGGAATCTCTAAGTTGGCAAGTGAAATATTCCAAAACAGTAACTTTCCTTCCAAGAAGGCATATTCCTGGTCAGGGCAGCTGAAAGGTTTTTTGTTTTGTTTTGTTTTTAAGATTCTATTTATTTATTTGAGAGAGAGTGAGCATGGGCGGGGTGGGTGGGGGAGGGGAGAGAGGCAGAGGCAGAAGCAGACTCCCCACTGAGCAGGGAGACTGCCAAGGGGCTTAATCCCAGAACCCTGGGATCCTGACCTGAGCCAAGGCAGATGCTTAACTGACTGAGCCACACACTCATCCCGGAAAACTTTTTACAATGAACAACTGTAGATGTCCAAGTTTCTGCCTGTTTTAGTTCACCTCTCATCAACAAAACAGGAAGGATTAACTTCAAATAATTTCCCTGGCCAGAACGCATACTTGGAAAATAGTGTTCTATTGGTTTTCATGCATTCCTGAGGTTTGGTTTGTTTGTTTTTTGAAACAATGCAATCTGGATTAGGTATGTTGTAATGATCCCGAGAAGAATAAAAAGGCTGATTTAAGACCTGACCCTTCTTTCTGACACCTCAAACGTCTGATATTGACAAAAATGTGATCCAGTTGTTTCTCATCAGATGTGAGGGATAGAGTCGTGAGTTATTTAGGTGTCTGATCTCCACGAAAGGAAGATCTATGAGCCATCTTTCCCAATTCTGCTCTGAGCAGGGAGCATTTGTCTCCTCCTCCTCCCCCACACTTCCCATCCTAGATTATCTCCATCATCCTGTGACTGGAGGAGAAAATAACTCCCCAGCTGTCAGCGGCTTGCTCAGCTGCCAACACAAGAACCTCATCACACAGAGGGAAATTCCTGAATTAAGGAAACAGAGTCACCATGAACACTTTCGGTTACACCATCTGGTGGTAGTAGTGGGCGGGGGGCACCTCGCCTGCACCCACCGGTGCTCCCGGAAGGATGCCTGAACCTTCAGTAAAGGCTTGGCTTTCTTAGCTTTTTCTTTGAGCTTCTGCATTACTGTTCTTTTGAATGAGCTCTCATGTGGGACGAAACCATTAGCATCTGGGTTTCATATGATAGAGAGAGAGCGTACCTTGCTCATCTTACACCATTTCAGAAATTCTCTGCAACCTGTCGAATCGGTTATTAGTCATCTGATGGTAGGAGGAAGGGGGCAGTTCTAAGTGAGGTGTGGAACCTTGCTCAGCCTGGGGTCTTTTCCCAGCTTCTCCTTTTGGGGGATCAGTAGGGCTAGAGGCTGGAGAGAGTAGAGGTGCAGTGAATGACAGGGAGCACCCAGGATACCCATGGGTCCATCTGGCAATGTGTGCATGCAGGGAGGCTCTGGAGGAGACAGCAGGAAAAGGGGTGGGGTGCTGTGCAGGGAGGAGAAGATTGGCAGAGCCAGAGCTGGGGCCAGCCCATGCTGTCAGCATTGGTGGGAAAAGTGGCTGGCTGGGCTGCAGGTGCCACTGGGGGTGTGGAACCAACACCTGGCTAGAAGAAACCCTTTCCGGTCCACCATCCGTGACCACAGGGCAGGTCTCACTGAAAGTTGTCCTGAAACGAAACCAAAGGAGCCTAGAGAGGCTAGGCTCCTTTACTTTAGATTTCCTGTTTTAAGAATAATAAAAGCATTCATGGATGAAAGTCTGCATTTTTGGAAACTTTAAAAAAGTATCTCATGACTATTTTGTGAATTTCTCCTAGTCGTAATGAAATAATAGCGGATGAAAAAACAAAACAAAACAAAACAATGTCACCTCTGCAAATGCCATAAATGGGAAGGGGGACAATTCTACAGCACAGAGTGGGGCAGAATTTCTATTTCCAGTTTCTGACATGATGAGGAAGAAGGAGGAGACTGAGGGCTTAAATCTAAGTTGACTTTCAGAACAAAAGGGATGAATACCTTTCTCACAGATGCAGCGATGAAAATTCATCCTTCATTTAACAAACCTGATCTTCAGACAAGTCTTGAATGATTTACTATAACCTCATAAAAAGTGTCAAGGAAATCTATAAAATAAGACCAGGCTGCCCACATTTTTAAAAAAGTAACTACAGAAATTCCGAATAATTGTGCAGAGCCGTCCAAACATATCTGATGGTCAATAAGTGTTCTGAAATTATAATTACACTCTTCAAATTTGCTTGTTTGGATTAGGCACATTTCTTTAGATGACTCAACTACGGAATGAAGCTCCTTTTAGAGGCATGAAAACCCGTCTTTTAAAATCTGATAACTATACTTTTCTTTATTCTCAACTTTTTAAAACTAGCTTTATTTTATTTTATTTTATTTTAAAGATTGTATTTACTTATTTGACAGATAGAGGTCACAAGTAGGCAGAGAGGCAGGTAGAGAGAGAGGAGGAAGCAGGCTCCCCGCTGAGCAGAGAGCCCGATGTGGGCCTCGATCCCAAGATCCTGAGATCATGACCTGAACTGAAAGCAGAGGCTTTAACCCACTGAGCCACCCAGGTGATGCAGCTTTACTTATTTTAGAGAGAGAGCACGCATCTGCCCAGAGGGGAGGGGCAGAGGGAGAGGGAGAGAGGGAATCTCAAGCAGATACCACACTGAGCCCTGAGCCCAAGGCAGGGCTCAATCTCATAACCCCAAGGTCATGACCTGAGCCAAAACCAAGAGCTGGTCACCTAACCCGCTGCACCACCCAGGTGCCCCTCTTTATTCTAACTTCTATAACTCAGAAGACATTCCTGTATCTGATTTTTCCTGTATTCAGAAATTCTTCATGAAGTCCGATGTGGTCATTAATAAGGATTGTAATGAAAAGTAACTCTAATCATAACCCTCTTTCAGTCTAAAAACGATTGATGTCAGGAAGTCGCGGGCTGCTGACATGTTTAGTCATCGTCTTCTGGATTACATCTAAACCAGAACCTGAATAAAACTTGCTAAGAACAGCAACCCCACAAGCCTTTCATTTATTCTGATCTGATTCCAAATACCCATTGAGAGATTTGTGCCCTCCCACCTCCCCAAAGACAGAAAACTGGTTGCAAACTGGAGCAAGTCCTGACATAGATCTGATTTTCCAGGATTCTTCACAGCACCAGTACGAGCTCCATGGCTTCCCACAGAGTGGCCAAAAATAGCCAATTTTCCATGGTCCACTGGAAAATTGGCATTTATCAGTGGGGAAGCTTATTCATTATGTAAGGGGACATTCTGTAGATAGTTTTTCAACCATCCACATAAAATCCAGCTCTAGCAGCCAAAGTCCCAGAGCTCATCTTTCCCTCGTGTCTGGGGCAGTGCTGACCAGGCTGTGTGCTGAGCCCGTCTGATGCGCCTGTCAGCTCTGCGCATCTGAAGACCTGTGGCCAGTGGAATTCAGTGACTGTCCCCGTCCCTGGCTTTAGAAGCAAGCAGACAGCAAGTTTCATTTTGCATGTGAGTTCAAACTGTCATGTTCAAACTGCTTCAGCAACCCTCCAGGGAGCAGCGCTGTCCGGAAGAACTTTCTGTCATGATGCAGGTGTTCATCTAAGTTCGATCTGAAAAGTGTAGGTGTTCCTCCCTGCTCCTTGCCTCCTGCTTCATCTCCCAGAGCAGAAGCCTCCACCACCATTGCCAGGAATCATCTTGATATTAACAGTAACCTTTTTGGTGAGGACGGAAGAACACAGATGGGGCTCAGACGGGGAAAGGATGACAAGGAAGCAGATTTCTAGCCACAAGTGTTCTAGAGCTGCTCTGTCCTGTATGGCGACAACTAGACACATGCGCTATTATAATTTAAATTTGTTAACTAAATTTATGACTTAATTAAAATAAAATTTTATTTTTATTGAACAATTATTATTTTAATTATTTAAAATTTAATTATTTAAATTATTATTAATTTTATTAAACAATTATTAAACAAAATCGAACAATGTAGTTCTTCACTAGATCCATTTCAAGTGCTCAACATGTGGCTGGGGCTGCTGTTGACGGTGCAGCATTTGGCCATTCGGCAGGAGAAAAAGAGTTGAGAGGAGAAAACCCCATCCCTGATGACTTAAATGGCACATCTCTGAGACTCTTTCTCATCATCACCATCATCTGATGCCTCTAAGTCTTAAAATCCACAGGTCTACAGACTAAACTCATCAACATGGCTCCCTTTCTACGTAATATGTTTATATGATAAGGAGGCAAAATGCTTTTGAGATATTGTTAGGGTTCAATTTTGTTAACAGCTTTTACCAATGGATAATCGACACAAATTAAATAGCACATATTTAAACTGGATAATTTGATACATTTGGACGTCTCTTTGTACTTACAAAACCATCCCCACCGTCAAGATAATGAATGATCTATCCATCATTCCCATGAGTTTCCTCACCCAAATGAGATAAAACTTGCATTTACACAAACACCTAATCATGGATGTTTACAATTTACATGGACGTTTATTTCTAAGTACTAAAATCTGAAACATCCAAAGTCCTTCAACTAGAGAACGGATACACAAAGTGTAGTCTCTCTATATCATGAAATATTACCGAGTGATTAAAAAGCAACTACACGGGGTGCCTGGGTGGCTCAGTGGGTTAAAGCCTCTGCCTTCGGCTCAGGTCATGATCCCAGAGTCCTGGGATAGAACCCCGCATCGGGCTCTCTGCTCAGCAGGGAGCCTGCTTCCCCCCCCCCTCTGCCTGCCTCTCCGCCTACTTGTGATCTCTGTCTGTCAAATAAATAAATAAAATCTTTAAAAAAAAATTAAAATAAAAAGCAACTACTGTTATACCTAGCAACAGGGGTAGATGTAAATATGCAATGATAGCTTAAAGGAACCAGATTCGAGAGGCTGTCTACTGCATAATTTCATTTGCACAACATTCTGGTGAAGATAAAAGTATGTAAGACAAAAAACAAAACAAAACAAAACACATCACTGGTGGCCAGAGGTTGAGGGTGACAATTGGAGTGGGCCATATATGGCCCAGGAGAGATCTTCGGACTGACACAACTATTCTCTATCTCTGCTATGAGGGGATCACACAATTGCATGCCTTTGTCAAACACTCGGAACTATACACTAAAAAGCATAAATCTTATTGTAATGTAAGTTATATTTTTATTTCTTAGATGGTGAAAAATATATTACAAAAAGTGCCTATGTATATACCAGTATGTGTGCTTATGTATGTATCTTTTTGTGGTTTTGTTATGCAAAATAATATAATAGTATGTGTTTAATCTCATCACTTACTTTTTTCATGAAAAGAGTATCTTAGATAACTTATATCCAGAATCAGTGAGTGGGGGACATTTAGCTTGTTTCTAATTTTTTCCTCCTTGACAACATTGAAATAAACATACCTATATGACTAAGTCTTTTTTCAGGTGTTTAAGAAAAATTATGTGACAAATTCTTTTAAATATAATTTTTGAGCCAAAGAACATGCACATGAAAATATGTAATAGATATTGCCAATTGCCCACCAAAAAAGTGAATCAAGAGATTAAAGGAACACTCAGTAAAATTAAATGATTATGTGCAGAGGGCAAATAGCCAAAGAATTTGAAAACAAAAGAAAATCTTGTTTGTTTTTTTTTTAAATTCTGAAATTTGAAGGATTGAGAAAATTGTGACACTGTTCACGGAAATAGAAAAAATCATGAGGGCATGGAGGGGGACTAGTAACAGGAAGGGAAGGAAATGAGTTGACTTTTAGACCTGTTGGATTTGTGGTGAGTGGAGAATAGCTAAATGGACATGTTTAATGGGTGATTAGAAAAGTGTGTCTGAGCTCAAACGAGTGTTCTGCGACAGAAACAGAAGTCCCTTAGCTATTGCTGAAGATGTGATAATTAACATAACACCATATCAGATCTGGGTTTCCAGGATCAATGAACTCTTCAAGCCTAAACGGAGGACATGTAAATAACTGACAGTTGAATCTCAAGGAAGTCCCTCATTCAAGTCTGGCAGGTCAACGAGGGAAAGGAAAAAGAAACACAAAGTTTCAGGAAAAAAAAGAACTGGAAGCCTTATAGGAACCAAGGACAGAGAATTTCAAGGAAAAAGGCAGTGGTCCCCAGCACCTTAGGCAGAGCAGCATTCAGAATGAGAAAGTTGCACAAGCATTCCTATAACTGAACAGGTCCTGGGAGGGATGAATGAGTACATTGCTTCACAACAGAATAGGTCTGTTCTGGAGGAGGGCTGTATGGAAAAAGTCCTGTGATTTGTTAATTAATAGGTCACTTAATCACTCCATGGCAAAGGTGAGATGAGGTGGTGGCGGAATCCAGCCTGGAGGGGGTTATGGAAAGTGAATTATGAGAACGTTGTAATAGGAGGCAAGAACTCTGAAAAGAGGAAGGTGGCTTGAGTGGTAAAAGACATCTCAGAACAGCTATGCCTTCCCTGCTGTGAGTCAGTCCAGAGCCTTGGCTCATCTATGTCTTACTCAGGGAGAAGACTTGCACTGACAGAAGTCACAGAGGTGAAGGCTAAAACTACAGAGATCTAGACACATTAGATGTTAATTATAATCCCCAGAGCAAATACAGAAAATAACTACAAATATATAGTTTAAAAAGTACTAAAATAAAACACAAGAAAATGTCTATTTCATGCAAAAGAAGGCAACAGTGGATGAATATAGGAACCAAAAATGACATAAGGCATATACTGATGAAGGCAAATTGGTAGCCATAAGTCCTATCTTATCAGTAATTACATTAAATATATATAGAGAAAATGCTCTAATCAAAAGAGAGATACTGGAAAATGTTTTTTTTTTTTTTCTTTAAGATTGTATTTATTTACTTGAGAGAGAGACAGAGCATGAGCAGAGAGCAGAGGGAGAAGCAGAGGGAGAGGGAAAAGCAGACTCTCCACTGAGCAGGAAGCCTAACCGGGGGTTCCATCCCAGGACCCTGAGATTATGACCTGAGCCAAAGGCAGACATTTAACTGACAGAGCCACCCAGGTGCTACTGGAAAAATGAGTTATAAAATAATCCAAATACCTGTTTTCCAGTGTTCAAATACACAAGTAGTTTGAAAAATAAAAGAATGAAAAAACAATATTGTGCGAATGCAACCAAATGAGAGCTGTCATTGTTACACTAATAACAAGTAAAATGGACTTCAAGACAAACATAATTACTAAAGAAAAAGAAGGGAATTTTCTAAAGAGGAAAGCCTCAATCTAGAAAGAAGATATAACCAATAAAAACATACAAAACTGGCAACAGAGCACCAATACACGAGAAGAAAAACTAACATTTTTTTTTCTAGAATGGAAGGGAGACAGATAATTCAACAACAGTTGGAGACTTCAATATTCCACTTTCAATAGTAGAGAGAACAACTAGAGAACAAGGAAATAGAAGACTTGAACTGTACTATAAACCAACTTGAGGGGCGCCTGGGTGGCTCAGTCGGTTAAGTATCTGCCTTCAGCTCAGTTCATGATCCCAGGGTCCTGGGATCGAGCCCCATATCAGGCTTTCTCTCTTGGGAGCCTGCTTCCCCCCCTCCTCTCTGCCTGCCTCTCTGCCTACTTGTGATGTCTCTCTGTCAAATAAATAAATAAAATCTTTAAAAACAAACAAATAAATAAATAAAATCTTTCCCACAAAGAAAAGTCTGATGGCTGAAGTCCTGATGGCTTCAACTGTGAATTTTATCAAATAGTTACAAATACATACACAATATAAATTCTTAAAAAAACTCTTTTAGAAAATAATGCTAGGTAGAAAACTTTGCTCAACTCATCCTATGAAGCAAGTATGAACTCAACACCAAAAGCAGAGAAAGACATTATCTTCAAAAAGAAAAAAACAAAAGCATATGATCCTCTTTATAGATGCAAAAAAAAAAAAAAATCTGACTAAATCCAACTCCTTTGTGATAAAAAAACACATTCAGCAGGGGCGCCTGGGTGGCTCAGTGGGTTGAGCTGCTGCCTTCGGCTCAGGTCATGATCCCGGTGGGGTGCTGGGATCGAGTCCAGCGTAGGGCTCTCTGCTCAGCAGGGAGCCTGCTTCTCCCCTGCACCCCTCTGCCTGCCTCTCTGCCTGCTTGTGGTCTCTATCTGTCAAATAAATAAATAAATAAATAAAATCTTAAAAAAAAATTCAACAAACTAGGAATAGAAGAAAAGTTTCTCAACCTGATAAAAGCCTTCTACAAAAACAAACAAACAAACAAACAAAAAACAACACCTAGCATCATACCTCATGATAAAAGACTGAAAGCTTCTCTATGACCCCAAAAAAGACAAAGTTGTCTGTTCTCACCATTTCTGCTCAACATTGTACTGGGAATTATAACCAGGGCAACAAGACAAAAAGGCATCTAGATTGATGGGAAGGAGTAGAAGGAAGAAAGGAAGTAGCAGTATCTCTACTTGAAGTAGAACTACCTCTACTTGAAGATGACATGATCTTGTATATAGAAAAACCTAAGAAAGGCACACACAAAAAGCTATTATAACTAATAAATAAGTTCAGGATGATTGAAAGATACAGTATTAACACACACACACACACAAATCTATTTTATCTTTTAACACTGGAAATTCTGAAAATGAAATTAAGGAATTAATTCTATTTACAATAGAATTATCAAAACATCAAAAACAATGAAATATTTAGAAGTAAATTTAACCAAAAAAGTGCAAGATTTGTACGCTGAAAACTACAAAACATTATTGGAAGAAATTACAGAGCATCTCAGTAAATGGAAAGACATCCCATATTCATGGATTAAAAAACTCAATATTATTGAGATAACAATACTCCCAAATCAATCTACAGATTTAACATAATGAAAACCACTCTGGAAAACAGTTTGGCAGTTCCTCACAATGCTAAGTATAGATTTTCTGTACGCCCAGCCATTCCACATTTAGGTATCTACTCCAGGGATATGAAGACCTATGGTCGTATAAAAAGTTGCATGCTAATGTTCATGACAATATTATTCATAATATCCAAAAAATGGAAATGACCGAAATATCCATTATGGATGAATGGATACACAAAATGTTGTGTATTCATACAACAGAATATTATTCAGCCCTAAAAAGAAATGAAGTACAGATACAGGACACAACATGGATAAACTTTGAAGATATTATGCTGAGTGAAAGAATCCAGACACAAAGAAGACTGCATAGTGTATAATCTCACTAATGTGAAATGTTTAGAACAGGCATATCCAAAGAGACAGATACTAGATTGGTAGTTGCCAGGGACTGGAGAAGGGCAAATGGGGAATGATTGTTAATGGCATTAGAGTTCATTTGGGGGTTTTCTAGGATTCAATTTTCTTGAGTTAATTTTTGTATATGGATCAATGTCAAGATTTAACTTTATTTTTTTCTTCTTCTGGATATCCAGTTTTCCCAGCACCCTCTGCTGAAAAGACTCATCTTTCCCCATTAAACGGTCTTGGTACACTTTTTGAAATCATTTGACATCATATATAATATATTTCTGGGCTTTCTGTTCTCTTTCATTCACCTAGATGTCTGTCTTTATGTCAGCACTACCCTGATATTTTTTTAACCTTTTTTTTTTTTTTTTTTAGCAATCTGTACACCCAACATGTGGCTCAAACTCATGACCCTAAGATCAAGAGTCGAGTGCTCTCCCAAGTGAGCCAGACAGATGCCCCCACACTATTTTGATTACTGTAGCTTTATAATAAGTTTGGAAACCAGAAAATGTGAGATCAACTGTGTTTTTCAAGATGATTTTGGTTATTTTAGCTCTCTTGAGGTTTCATACAAATTTTGGGGTGGATTTTTCTATTTCTAGAAAAAATATTGGAATTTTTTTTCTTTTTTTAAAATATTTTACTTATTTATTTGACAGAGACAGACACAGAGAGAGAGGGAACACAAGCAGGGGGAGTGGAAGAGGTAGAAGCAGGTTTCCTGCGAGCAGGGAGTCTGATGTGGGGCTTGATCCCAGGACCCAGGGATCATGACTTGAGCCTAAGGCTTAGCAACTGAGCCGCCCAGGCACCTTCATTGGGATTTTGATATGAATTGCATTTAGTTTTGATAAGAATTGCAAAGATCACTTTGGGTAGTATTTGACAGCATAACAAGTTTTCCAATTCATGAACATACTATGCTTTTCCATTTATTGGTGTTTTCTCTAATTTCTTTCTTCATTTTGCAGTTGTTGTGTCCAATTCTTTTGGTTAAGTTTATTCCTGAGTATTTTATTCTTTTTAGTGATTTTATACATGGAATTATTTTCTTAATTATATTTTCAGATTGCTCACTGTTAGTTTATAGAAATACGACTGATTCATGAGTGTTGATTTTGTATCCTGCAACTTAGCTGAATTTATTAGTCCTAACACTGTGTGTATGTGTGTGTGTGTGTGTGTGTGTGTGTGTGTGATTGTTAGGGTTTTTGATATCTAAGATCATGATATCTGTAAACAGGAACAATTTTTCTTCTTCTCTTCAAATTTGGATGCCTTTAAATTCTTTTTCTTACCTAATTGCTCTGGTTAAGATTCCAGTACTATGTTGAATAGAAGTGGCAAAAATGGGTGTCCTACTCTTCTTCCTGATCTTGGAGGAAAAGCTTTCAGTCTTTCATCACTGAATATGATACTCGTTGTGGGTTTTCATGAATGGCCTTTATTAATGTTGAGGTAGTTTCCTCTCATTCCTAGAATGTTGAAAGTTGTGCTTTCATGAAAGGGTGCTGAATTTTGTCAAATGCTTTTTCTGCATCAATTGAGATTAGGGTTTTTTTTTCATTCACATCATACACTAATGTGGTGTATTATATGATATTAACTAATTTTCATATATTGAACTATCTCACGTGAGTGTTTGATCTGAAAACTAGCTGATATTGAAGGGCGAGCTAGTAGAATATTTACCATAATAAATAACTTAGACTACTTGAGAAATTATTCCACTTTGTATGTGTCTTTCTTGCTTATAATTTTTTTTAAAGATTTTATTTATTTATTTGACAGACAGAGACCACAATTAGGCAGAGAGGCAGGCAGAGAGAGGAAGGGAAGCAGGCTCCCTGCTGAGCAGAGAGCCCGATGTGGGGCTTGATCCCAGGAGCCTGAGACCACGACCTGAGCCGAAGGCAGAGGCTTTAACCCACTGAGTCACCCAGGCGCCCATTATAATTTTTTCTTATAAGATTATTTTTAATGATTATGGAAAACCATTATTCTCATTTTATGTAACTTGAAGTATTTTGGAAAGGCATAAAATGAATTGGTAATAAAAAACTAGAATGAACTATTTGGAGAAACTACTTATTACTTTAAAGAAAACTCTTGAGATGATTTCAAACTTGTGAAACAATGTAATTATGTAACACTTTAATGGATCTATTCAATTGTGGTGATAGATATGTAATTTTCTCATTCTGGAAGTTTTTAAGCTCTTGATATTTTGAAATTTAACTTTCTCTTTAAAAGTAATAAAACTGGCATAGTTGTGTCAAGTGATGTCCTCAACAGTCCTACAAATGGTGGGAGCTGTGCAGTGTGCCTTTGGAGCAACATTTTTCAAAACAAATATAACCTAAGACACATCTAATTTAATTTTTCAAGTAGTCATATTTTTAATAGTAAAAAATGGGTGAAATTAATTTTAATGTTTTGTTTAACTCAGGATATTCTAAATATTACTTCAACTTGTAATCATTTAATTTTCTGTGAAATTTACTTCTGAGCTTCTTGTTTGTATGAAATCTTTAAAACACGGTATGTACTTTACACTACAACATATCTCAAGATGTGTTAGTCACATCTTGAGTGCTCAATAAAAACATGGAACTTGGGTTGTGGTACAACGTCAAAGGTCTACACTTAACTGAATTTATAATAGCAGAATTTTTGCAGCCATGAAATCACATTATGAGATGCTTGGCTATAT
The DNA here is from genome assembly GCA_004024625.1 of Mellivora capensis. Taxonomy (NCBI): domain Eukaryota; kingdom Metazoa; phylum Chordata; class Mammalia; order Carnivora; family Mustelidae; genus Mellivora; species Mellivora capensis. Next base: position 12,765 of record PISX010021567.1, read on the forward strand.
CTTAACATAATAATTATGAAGACCCTCTAGGGAGGGCAGGACTGAGGGTCAATGAGAAATGGTTTTATCACTATTTACTTAGTATTTGGGGTCTATTGCCAGTCCTCATAGTCCTCGGAATAACTGTTTACTTACAATCACAGTTTTTTTCTGATTTTTTCCTTTTTTATCAGAAAGTTAGGCTCACTTAGTATCCAGTAGAGTTGCTACTCATTTCCAATTTATAATATTTGGCCCCAATTAGACACTCTAATTTTTTAAATTTTTTAATTAACATGTAATGTATTATTAGCCCCAGGGTTACAGGTCTGTGAATTGCCAGGTTTACACACTTCACAGCACTCACCATAGCACATACCCTCCCCAATGTCCATAACCCAACCACTCTCTCCCTACGGCTCCTCCCCACGGCAACCCTCAGTTTGTTTTGTGAGATTAAGAGTCTCTTATGGTTTGTCTAGACACTCTAATTTTTTTTAAAGATTTTATTTATTTATTTGACAGACAGATGCTCAAATAATAAAAAGGTGTGCTGTGGAAAGTCTCTCTCTTACCCTTGTCCCCTGCCATCCTAGTCCCCAAATCTCTAGTGCATACTCATTGTCTCTCATTTTTCCTATATCATGAAGTGTAAGGTTTAGGACTGTTTTTTGGGTCCTTCCTAAGGCTCTGGGTAGGGTCCCCACAACATGTTACTATTTCTGTAAATGTTGCAAACGTAAGATATTTTCAGCTGTGGCAAGATCATTGTCTCTTTCCACTCCAACTTTTCCTCCATTACGTCTTCCTTCATTTGGGTGGGGATACAATGGTTGCAGCCAGTTCTGGAATGCAGCCAGAGAGAAGCTGAGTCAGGGATACATTTAATTTAGGTTTAGAAGGCTATATTTATGTGGTTTATAACACTTTCGTGTAAAGTTATTGATAGCTGTTGTGATACAATTTTAGGAATATTTCTACTGTTTCATACTGAATCACTCTACTTTATGACACATAGGTGCACGGCCAGAGACTGTGTCAGGGACACGTCATAGTTTATACAACATGTATAGTGGAGGAAAAACAAAATCTGAAATGTAGGAGTGCCTGGGTGTCTCAGTCAGTTAAGCATCTGATTCTGAGTTTCAACTCAGGTCATGATCTCCCCGTCAGGGATCCAGCCCCCAGTCAGGCTCTGCTCTCAGTTGGGGTCTGCTGCAGATTCTTTGTACCTCTCCCTGTGCACCTCCCTGTTTGTGCTCTCTCTCTCAAATACATACATAAATAAAATCTTTGAAAAAGAATGTGAAGTGTAGAGTCAAAAACCGTCTGTGGAAGGCGCATCTGGATGGCTTAGTTAAGTGACTGACTCTTGATTTTGGCTCAGGTCATGATCTCAGGGTCGTAAGATCGAGCCCACACTGAGCAGAGAGTCTGCTTAAAGCTCTCTCTCTCCTTCTCCCTCTGCCCCTTCCCTCTCTCTTTCTCTCAAATAAATTAATTAAAGAAAGAGTTTTACACCATCAATAAGTGTGATTGTTTCAAGAATTCAAGGGTGACTAAACAACTGAAAGTCACTTAATATAGAATGTCATCTGAATAGAACAGTAAGGAACAAAAATTACATGATTACCACAATTGTTTCAGGGAAAGCATGTGAAAAAAACACCAACATCCATTCTTACTTTAAAAAATCTCAACAAACTAGGAATAGAAGGAAAATTACTCAACCTTATGAAAATCATCTATGAAAAACTTACAGTTAAAATCACACTTAATGGTGAAAGACTGAAAAGTTTTTCACATATAAGACCAGGGGGAATAAAGGCAAGATGTCCACTATCAATGAATGCTTTTGTTCAACATCATATTAGAGGTTCTAGTCAGTGTAAAAGTTTGAGAATAAAAAAACAACAAAAGAACCTAGTCCAGTTTGGGAAGGAAGAAATAAAAATGTGTTTATATGCATGTATCATGAGGCTGCATGTGGAAAAATTTTAAATATTCACTGGAACATAAAAGAAGCAATACATTATTTAGCTAGTTCCTAGAATACAAGATCAGTGTGCAAAAATGAATTATATATCTATACAGTAGCAATGAAAAGCCTGAAAATGAAAGAAAGAAAACAATTTCATTTATTACAGCATCCTAAATAATAAAATACAGAGAAATATATTTGACAGAAGAAAGCAAAGATTTATATCTGCAAGCCTATGGATTGGAAGACCCAATATTGTCAGGATGGTTGATGGATCTATAATTGATCAATAGAGTCAACAAATTGATCTATAGATTCAACACAACCCTTATCAAAGTCTTACTATGATTTTTCAGAAATTGACAAGTTGATCCTAAAATTTATATGGAAATGCAAAGTACCTAGGATAGCCAAAACAATTCTTTTTCAACGATTTTGATTAATATGAACTAAGTTGCAAGACTTCTACTGTCTGATAACACGACTTATTGTAAAGCTGCAGTGATCAAAAATATGGTAACAACAGAAGGATAGCACAGAGATCAGAGTTTGACAAATTGTTTTTATAAAGCGCCATATAGTAAATACTTGAGACTTTAGGGTCTCTGTTGCAATGACTTAACACAGCTGTCATAGTGCAAAAGCAGCTCAAACAAAATGTAAACACGTGGGAATGGCTGTGTTCAATAAAACTTTATTAACAAAAAAAGGTGGTGGGCTGATTTGGCTCACAGACCAAACTTTATGATCCCTGTTAAAAATCAATGGAATAGAATTAAAAGTTCAAAAATAAACCTTTACATTTATGGTAAATTAATTTTCAACAAAGATGCCAAGAAATTAAATAGAGAAAGGACAGTCTTTTCAATAAATAGTGATGAGGCTATCGGATATCCATACGCAGAAAAGGAAAAAATGGAATAAATAAATAATATAAACCAGAAAACAGAACTTTACCACACTATGCTGAAAACTTAACTCCAGAGTACTTTTTTTTAGCCCTAAAAGAAATAAAAAGGTTAATTCTCTATAGAAACACACAGGAGTTACTCTTCATGCCCTTGGGTTAGCAAAGAATCACACATGACTCTAACAGCACAAGCTGTAAAAGGAAAAATGAATAAATTGGACTTAAAAAAAAAAGATTATTTATTTATTTATTTATTTGTCAGAGAAAGAGAGAGAGAGCCCACAAGCAGGGGGACAGCAGGCAGGGGGAGAAGCAGGCTCCTAGCTGAGCAAGGAGCTCAATATGGTACTCCATCCCAGGAGCCCCGGACGATGACCCAAGCCAAAGGAGGACGCTTAACTGACTGAGCCACCCAGGTGTCCCTGGATTTCTTTCTTTTTTTAAATTTTATTTTATTTTATTTATTTGACAGAGAGAGATCACAAGTAGGCAGAGAGGCAGGCAGAGAGACAGTGGAGGAAGCAGGCTCCCTGCTGAGCAGAGAGCCCCATGCGGGGCTGGATCCCAGGACCCCGAGATCATGACCTGAGTGGAAGGCAGAGGCTTAACCCACTGAGCCACCCAGGCGCCCCTGGATTTCTTTAAAATTAAAAACTTGCGCTTCAGAAGACAAGATTAAGAAAATGAAAAATTAGGCAATAGACTGAAAGAAATATTTGCAAACCATATCTCTGATAAAGAACATGTATTGAGAATTTATTAAAAAGACTCTTATAACTGAGAAGATGATAAATAACCCAATTACTGGTAGACAAGAGACTTGAATAGACATTTTTACCACAGAAGACATGAATGGCTTATTAGCATGTGAAAGTTATTATTATTAGTTATTAGGGAAATAAAAATTAAAGCCACAGTCAGATGTCACCATATACAAAGAATGCTTATAATCAAAAAGACACACAACACCAAGTGTTTTGGCAAGAATGTAAAGAGAAAGAACTCTTATACACTGCTGGTGGAAATGTAAAATGGTACAGCCACTTCGGGAAACAGTTCGGCAATTTCTTTAAAAGGGAGACATAAACTTCCGGTGTGACTTCTGGATTTCATTCCTAGGAGAAATGGAAGGAAACATAGATCTGCAAAATGGCTTATAAGTAAATATTCTGATTGGCATTATTCATAATGGCCCCAAACTGAAAACAACCCAATTATCAATCAATAAGGTAATGGATAAACAAACTGAGATTTATCTATACAAGTAGAATGGGATTCAGCATTGACAAAGAATAGAATACCGGTAGGGGCTACAGCATGGACACTTCCAAAACATTGTTGTAAATGAAAGAAGCCAGACACAAAAGATGGCTGATTGCATGATTCTATTTATAGGAAATGTCCAGGGAGCGTAAGTTTAGACTCAGACAACTCATCAGTGTTTGCCTAGGGCCAGTCCTAGGAATGGGGACTGACTGAAAATGGGTTGAGGGGAAAAATGGATTGTGATGGGACACCACTCTGTTAGTTTTTACTAACGCTCACTGAATTTTTTACTTATGACAAGTGAATTCTAAGCTATGTAAATTACACTTCAGGGAAGCTGTAAAAAAAATAATAGGGCAATTTTCTCATTTAAAGACATCAAGTTCCCATGAGTGGTTTGACCAGGTTGTCAGGATTCATCCAATCTCGCCTTCCAACCTGCCATCTTTCCCGTGCTGGACTTCATCCTCCTGTGAGCTACCCTACGACATAGGCTGCCATCGATCGAGGCATTATGTTCACACTCAACTCGGAAAGAAGGGAGCGGGAGTAAACAGGATTCTGGCAATTGTGTCCATTCGCTTTTCTCCCACATGCTCTAAGTAGGTTTCACTTGCATCTTACCGGACAGACCTCCATAGAGCATGGAGTTTCCCAGTGGAGCCTCAATGGAATCTGAGAAAGTGTTCATTTACTTGTCTCCTCTCTCTGTAGGAAGACAAGGAAGAGGGGTTGGGAATGGGTATTAGGATATTCAGCCAAGAATTTCTGAGTCTTCTTTTCCATCAAAAAATATCAACCTAGGGGCGCCTGGATGGCTCAGTGGGTTAAAGCCTCTGCCTTCAGCTCGGGTCATGATCTCAGGGTCCTGGGATAGAGCCCTGCATCGGGCTCTCTGCTTGGTGGGGAGCCTGCTTCCCCCTCCTTCTGCCTGCCTCTCTGCCTACTTGTGATCTCTCTCTCTCTTTCAAATAAATAAATAAAATCTTTTTTAAAAAAGAATATCAACCTAAAAAAACAGATTTCGTTACACTGAATGGGATCGAATCATTTATGTAGCTATTTTGTGGAGGAGAGGGGATATCACTTTAGAATAAGTGAATTATCCTAAAGATATATAATTATGTTTCTCTTTACAATCACACAGCTTTAATCATTATTGCAGTTTCCTCTTTGATATAAAAATACAGATTAAGCATCACAATCATGGGAAGGACCTCAAGATAAATATTAGAATAGCTGCAATTCTCATGCTTAAAATATTCTTTATTAAGAAAGAAATTTAGACAGATGATCAAAACGGTTGGCTTAAGGACAGAAAAAAGAAACAAACACCGCTTTATTTTAATGCACCAGGCTCAAACCAGCCTTAAATACATCTGCAAAATCTTTTATGAAGAAAGAGTCACATCAGGTATCAAATGTTGTAAGCATTTGTTGTTTTACTCTAAATACCCAACTAAATTTCCAGTAGAAGAGGCTTGCTTGACTTATCAGAGTCTATCAGTGTATCTCCTTCTGCCTCCAAGTCCAGGGGTATCTGTACTGGTAGCTCAAAACCAAGCATGGTGGGAATATTTATACCATAGAAACTGGCCAATGCTACATATCCGTGTTTTTCTTCTTCCTGAAGAGCAGTTAAACAATGGCTAGCATACTTCTGTCCACCTGTAGCAATTCTGGGGAGACCGGATGACACGCACATAGCGAAACAAACTCTTCCCCTCTTGTAACACAATATGAATCCCCAAATGATCTATTTGCTTTTTCTTTGAGGGATTATTTTTTTTTTCCTAACCGGCAACACTGACATCAACACCAGCATTAAGGTGGTCAGGGACAATTTTCTGGCCTTAAAAAAAAAATTAAGCCAGGAGGGGTGTCTGGGTGGTTCAGTCTGTTGAGCGTCAGACTGTTGATTTCGGCTCAGGTCATGATTTTAGGGTCATGGAATCCAGCCCTGTGTCTGGCTCGCCCACCACTCAATGGGGAGACTGCTGTAAGATTCTCTCTCCCTCTCCCTCTCCCCCTGCTTTCCTTCTCTCTCTCTCTCTCTCTCAAATAAATAAATCTTTTAAAAAATTAAGCCATGAAAATATTGGGAGAGATAATTTTGCATGTGTGTGTGTTGGATATACTTAAAAAAAATAAATTCATGGCACAGTGGATTTGTGCAAGGGCACTATGGAAATCTTTCGGCAGGAAAGCTCTGGTTAGCATTATCAAGTCAGCAGTCCTAGGACAAAGTAAAGTCCTCCACAGGGGGCTAGGACCATGGCAGAAAATTAGTCTACAGCCTTGGTCCCCACTGTCCAGGAGTGAGGGATTTTGTTTCCTGAATATCATTAAAAACTACTATCAGAGCATAGAAGTATGGTAGAGGAATTGCTCCACTACTATTCCTGGTATCCCAAATGGTAGCAGCCCTCCTTGACCCTAGATGTCCTTGAATGATGCCAGGGTAGAAGCTTGAGGGAATGTGAAGCAGCTCTACTCATTCCCATTGGCGTGAGGCTGAGGTTGAGCACAAAGGATTCTATGTACATCAGGCACACGATTCTATTTCATTTTCAGCGAGATGATTCTAGACTAGATGCTCCTAATTTCTTTCAGGTTTGGGATTTAAGGAGGTACCTTTAATAAAGAAAGTATGTGCCACACCCAGCAAGGCAGAAAACCCTTGGACCACCCATTATACTTCCTGTGCCTGTCAAAAGACTCACTCTTGGCAGAATTGATCAAATGAATAAAATTCTTCTGTTTAAGGTATGATCCTTAGATCATAAGGTATCATCCTTAGATACCAAGGTATCATACCTTGTCTTTGAACATTAAAAATCACACATCGACAGCTGTATGTAGAAGAATGAAACTCGACCATTCTCTTACACCGTACACAAAGATAAACTCGAAATGGATAAAGGACCTCAATGTGAGACGGGAATCCATCAGAATCCTAGAGGAGAACATAGGCAGTAACCTCTTTGATATCAGCCACAGCAACTTCTTTCAAGATAGGTCTCTAAAGGCAAAGGAAACAAAAGCAAAAATGAACTTTTGGGACTGCATCAAGATCAAAAGCTTCTGCACAGCAAAGGAGACAGTCAACAAAACAAAGAGGCAACCCACGGAATGGGAGAAGATATTTGCAAATGACAGTACAGACAAAAGGTTGATATCCAGGATCTATAAAGAACTTCTCAAACTCAACATACACAAAACAGATAATCATATCACACGTCGATTATAACTTCATGTCATACAAATGTACATTTCTGGAATCCCAGAATTGGACTTTCGGGTGGTCTGCCTCATCTTTTCCCATTTTGTCCAGCAAGAGGTAGCATGGTCTCTGCTTGAACATTTCCACAAATCAGGAATGCAAGATCTCAGGATGCTGCACTCTACTGTTAGCCTGGCTAAAGGTCTACCTTATATTGACCTGAAATTTGTCTTCATGAAAGTTCCCCTCTGTCCTAATGTGGATCTTAAGAAATATTTTTTTTTTTCCAGCTATCTAATCGTTGGTATCTGTGACAGCCACATTATATTCTAGCTCATCTGGAGTGGCAGGCAGCTAAACTCTCTAGTTCATCAGGTGAGATTTGATTAAACTATGTGTCTCTCATTTTGTACTTGTGTTGTTGGATTTTTAAACTTAGCGGTAGGACTCCACAATTATCTCAAATCAATTTCATTCTTTCAGATTTGATCAATGTTTCCACCCAGTCAAGATATTTTTGAATTCCTAGTTTTATCATTCAAAGAATTATTCTCCCCCAACCTTACATCATTTGAATATTTGATTGAACACCTTGTTTCCCCCTCTGCAAGCCATCTGTTAACATTTTTCAATGGACCAGAGCAGAGTCCTGGAGCACATCACAAGAGCCCCTTCTTGTTGGTAAATAGGTTGTGGATTTGGTTTTTTCTAACAATTACAAATCCACTTTGTTGTCCTTGAACCCAATCCATCCACAAGGACATTGTGATGTTATGATATAAGGAGAAATACATATTTGGTTTTCGTCCCCAGATCCTGGCACAGAGCTTCTCAAACCATTGTCATTTTCTAAGCATAGAGTGATAAGAGCATCTTTTGTTAAAATATTTGGTTTTTATCCCCAGTTCCTGAAATAGCTCCAAAGCAAGAAAAGAGAAAGGAGTGTCTTTTGTTATTTGTAACAAGCCACACCTGAGTTTATGTTAATGAGGTGACTTTTGGAAAGCTTGTGAGGATGTGGGCTGGTTGCCAGAGGAACCAACCAGGCGATCAGAGGACTGGGAATTTTCAGCCCCACCTCCTGACCTTCAGGGAGGGGGGAGAGGGGGTTGGAGGTTGAGTTAATCATTAATGGCCAATGATTTAATCCATCACACTTACTTGATGAAGCTTCCATATAAAACCCTAACCAAGGAGCTTGGGGAGCTTCTGGGTTGGCGAACACATTGGGGTGGTGGGAGGTTGATGCTCCCAGAGAAAGCATGGAAGCTTCAAACCTCTCCCACATCCCTTGACCTATATACCCCTTATCCATCTGTCTGTTTCTGACCTGCAGCCTTTAAAATAAACCAGTAATAGTAAGTACACTGTTTTCCTGACTTCTGTGAGTTGTTCTGGCAAATTATCAAACCTTAGGAGGGGGTCTTCGGAACCCCTGATTTGTATTGGGGATTACTGGGGACCTGTACTTGCGATCAGCACTGCGGTGGGGCCAGTCTGGATGGGACTGAGCCCTTCACCTGTGGGGTGTGATGCCAACGCCAGGCAGTCAGTGTCAGGATTGCTTGGCGTGGATAACCCACGCATTTGGTCAGAAGTGGCACAAGGGACACCTGGGTAGCTCAGTGAGTTGAGCGTCTGACTCCTAATTTTCAATCAGCTCATGACCTAGGGTCATGAGATGGATCCCCCAATTGGGCTCTGCATGCAGCTGGAGTCTGCTTCTTCCTCTCTCCCTCTTCCCCCCTTCTTGAATAAATAAATCTTAAAAAAAGAAAAAAAAAAGTGGTGTGAGCTGTAGTAGCAGTAGAGAAAGCCAGAAGTCTTCTTTTAGATGTCATTCATGAGTATATTTCTAATGAACCCATGGCAACTTCCCTTGCCCACCTCTTGATTTCCTATTAAAAACAATTATGTGGTTGTTTGCGCCTGGGTTGAAGTGTATAAAATATAGAAGGAAAATGTCTAAAAAGTGAAGCTTTCCTTTTTATTTCCCTGCTCTGGTTTCATGGCTTTTTAATGTAGGAAAGATGTTAGGATTTGGGGCTGATGGCCAAAAAAGAATTCTTGAGATGTCTTTGGTGCAAAAATGTGGTTTTATTCAAGCATGGGGACAGGACCTGTGGGCAGAAATAGAGGAACTGGGGTCATGAGGAGGAGCTGATTATCTATTTTCAAGTTGGGAGGGGGTTAGGGAGAGTGTAAGTTTCTAAGGAATTTTGGAAGCAAGGTTTCCAGAATCGTGAGGGGGCCAGCTGTCATTGGGAAAAGGTCATTTATTATTGTCTAATAAAACCTTAGTCATGAGTCCCTTTGGATGTATATCAGTGGGTCATCTGCTTGGGGGAGAACTAGCAACATACACGTTGGAGGGTGGAGATAAAGGAAATTTCCAAAGGAATTTTTTTTTAAGATTTTATTTATTTATTTGACAAGAAGAGACAGAAAAAGAGAGAGAGAGAGAGCACTAGGAGGGGGAGCATCAGAGGGAGAGAAAGAGAAGCAGGCTCCTTGCTGAGCAGAGAGCCCGATGTGGGGCTCCATTCCAGGACCCTGAGATGAAAACCAGAGTGGAAGACGGACTCTTAACCTATTGAGCCACCCAGGCACCCTCTAAAGGAATTTTTACATGTTAAAGTAGACTTACAGGATCCTAGGGGGTTGGACAGTGATAGCCTTTGCCCTTAACCAAGTATTAACATCGAGGCAGCTGAGTCCCTAGAGGAAGGTCACTCTGTCTGTTTCAAGGACTTGTCAATGGGCTGTAGATAGTAAGGAAATTTAATTTTTCTTCTGCCTTTGTTTCCCACCTCATTTACTCAGAGGAAACCGCTACAAAATCGATGTGTGTCCTTCTGGATACTTTCTTACACATTTCCATATATATGCATTAATATACATACTTCCTTAAATATACATTGGGTGGTGCTCTATATAACTCCACTTAATAAAATTCCCAAGGATCTCCCATGATGGTACATGTTCTCTTTAATGGCTTCAAAATAATCCTCAATTTACCACAATTTACTACTCCCCAACTATGGGACATTTAGGTTGTTGCCAATTTTTTGCTTTAATAAACCATGCTTCTACAAACATCCTTTTATTTTTAGGTAAATGAGAAAGAAATCAGATAGTGTAGACTCCCAGACATGGAATTGCTCTCTTAAAAAGCATGCACACTTTAAAATCCTAATGAATATTACACATTTTTCAACAAATTTCTATTTCTTTCAAGAGTAATCCTGGTAAACCTACAGCCCAGCTATACAAAGTCTGGTCCTCCGGCAAGCGGAATTGGCTGGCCTGGGAGCTTTTTGGAAACGTAGACTCTCAGGCCCCAGCCAGGCACACTGAATTGAAATCCACCGTTTAACCAGGTGATTCACATGGTCATTGAAGTCTGAAAAGCACTGCCCTATACAGTCTTTTCCTCACTAAAATAAAATATCATAGACCTGAGGAGTCCGTCTTCGACTTTCATGCTGCTAATAAATGTTTCTTGAGTGCCTACTGCCTCCTAGATACCAGGTTTACACACCAATTTTCTCAATCCTCAAAGCAGCCCTCTAAGATGGATACCATTATTAGTCACTTTCCAGAATGGGAATTTGGGGACTGACCCAACAATAGTGAATGGCAGAACTGAACGTGCTTCTAAATAACCCCCAAACCTCCTGCGGGTGACCCACGGAACTCCCGGTCAGAAAGGGACTCAGCAGGGTCTATTTGTTCCTATAAATACTCTTTCCTGGGGGAGCTGAAGGATCAGAGTTGACTACAGTTTCCTATTTCTACATTTCCTGAAAGAGTAAGTTAAAGGAAAAAAAAAAAAAAACCAACTCATGACTCTCAATCCTTTTAGAGATTGCTGCTGCTGCAAGGGGCCAGGTTCACCATTTGAGGTCACTAACCTCCACGGTTGCCCATGAGTCCCCCCCTTCTATGTCCCTTTAGTTGTGGGTCCCCTAAGCCCAGTTTTAAACTGAACATAGAATACAGTTTCATCACTACAAAGAGCTGGTCTTCTGTCTGCTTCTGAGACTCAGCCATGCCCAGAAGTTTCCACTCATTTCAGGGATGTGCTGATTTCAACTTCAAGGAAGTCTCGGGCTGAAATCAGCTTCAATAAAACTTTCATATTTCCTTCTCGGTACTTTTGGGATGAAGGCATAGGTACGTGTGGTTATCATAATAGGTAAGACCTTCGTGATTATTTCTTGAGAGATCTGTGATATTCATTTATTGAAAGATGTCCCAAAAGCTAGAGATTCTATTCTCCTAAATAGCCAATATACTCCCAGCATTAATTTAGGCACCAAGAGAATCTGAACAAATTGTGCAAGGCCTTTATTACTTGAAGGCCTCCTTGGAGGCATTTCTTGAATTTGGGCCGCATCATAAACATACTTTTTATGTAAATATTAGGTAGGCTCACTCTGTTAGTTCGACTGGCTTATATATTGTAAAATAAAAAGAGGGGCTCCTGGGTGGCTCAGTGGGTTAAGCCTCTGCCTTCGGCTCAGGTCATGATCTCTGGGTCCTGGGATCGAGCCCCACATTGGGCTCCCTACTCGGAGGGGAGCCTGCTTCCCCCCCCACCCCCGCCTGCCTCTCTGCCTATTTGTGATCTCTGTCAAATAAATTAATAAAATCTTTTAAAAAAGAGAGAGAAAAGAAAGGAGAGCAATGATAGGTAAAGTATATGTTAAAAATTATCCCTCGAGTGCCTGGGTGGCTCAGTTAGCTGAGTGTCCCACTCTTGATTTCAGCTCGGGTGGGGACCTCAGGGTCCTGACATGGAGCTCCATCTCAGGCTGTGTGCTCAGCATGGAGTCTGCTTGTCCCTCTCCCTCTGCTCCTCATCCCTGTCCACACGCTTGCTCTCTCCCAAATAAATAAATCAATAAATATCTTTTTTTAAAGATTTTATTTATTTATTTAACAGAGATCACAAGTAGGCAGAGAGGCAGGCAGAGAGAGGGGGAAGCAGGTTCCCTGCGGAGCAGAGAGTGCCATGCGGAGCTTGATCCCAGGACCCTGAGATCATGACCAGAGCCGAAGGCAGAGGCTTTAACCCACTGAGCCACCCAGGCACCCCTAAATCAATAAATATCTTAAATGAATAAAAATTATCCCCCAAAAAGGAAAGAAAAAATTTTTTAAAAGGAAAGCTATTTCACTAATGGAATGCCATAACATTCCCTCTTTGATGTGTTTTCCTGACTTAAGACCCCAAGGACGTCTGTGAGTGAAACATTTATAAGAGAAACAAAAGACCTTACTAAATTATGCAAAAAAAAAATTCACTTGCGAGGTAAGAATGATGAGCAGAGCTGGGGGAAATAATTTATTTCCATATTCTGTTCTTGGGAAAGAGAACCTAGAGAGTCTCTTGCAAAGTCAAATGATGGCTTGGGTAATTTAAAAAATCAATTACAATGGAATATATAGCAGTTTGTTAAATTTTTCAAAATGACTTTCATAAAATGTAAAATCATGACTTTTTTGTACAGATAAAATGAATAAGTATCAAAGAGTTTAAATCATTGATGAATAAGGGGACCAATAAGATGCTACAACCAGTTTCAAGGAGAATTTAAAAAGTGGTGGCTTAGGTGGACCAAACCGGCTCCTTCTGCTGGTAGAGGAGAGAGAGCAACTGTCTCTCCCTTGACAGAATTTAGTTGCAGGTCTATTGACAAAAAATACTGCATTGTATTTGTTACCTCCAACTTACTGAATGGTAAAATAGCTCAAAGACAGTAAAAGACACAAGCCCCAGAGACCCCCTACAGATAACCCAAAAGAATGTTCTCCGAGCAGAACATAGTTTTGTATGGAAAACACCCAGTGAACTCATGGTCAGTTCAAAGTCTTTCACAATGTTTTCCCACATAGATGCTGTAAAACCGGACATAAGTATGACTAATTCTTTTTTTTTTAAGACTTTATTTATTTATTTGACAGAGATCACAAGTAGGTAGAGAGGCAGGCAGAGAGAGCAAGGGGGAGAAGCAGGCTCCCCACTGAGCAGAGAGCCCGACGTGGGACTCCATCCCAGGACCACGACCCGAGCCGAAGGCAGCGGCCCAACCCACTGAGCCACCCAGGGGCCCAAGTATGCCTAATTCTTGTCTAAAGTTCTTAGTATTTCTGATGTAGACATAGCCTGGTCAGATTCCTTGTCCTTCTAAAAAGAGTAGTGGCGTACATTTATTTTCAAATGGGGAAGAGTCATCTTTTATTTGCAGAAGCAGAAGATTAAATGGCTGTTGAGACCTCTAGTTCCTTCTGGAAGTGCGCCTCCCATGTGGTATTATAATGAGATCATGCTAGAGAGAAGGGGAGGTATCAGGGAAGAAGAAGGGTCAGAACTGAGAGATGGAAGTGGGGGGATCCTTGGTGGGTCTACCCTCTGGGGTCATCAAATGAAATACCAAGAAGCAGTTCAAAGATTTTCAGTATTTCCAGAAACCTATCTGTAAATTCTTCTAAACCTTGAAAAATGTGTTATATCTTTTTCTTTTATCAGATCATCGAATTAATTTGTGTTTCCCAGAGGAGCCATAAATTTTCTGAATTTTTCTCTGTTGACTGCCTGATCCAAGAGTTGCATATACGTGGCATACACTCTCTCCCTCTGTTGATTCTCTGTAATTTTTTCATCCTGAAGTTCAGATTGCCTGCCTACCACCAATAATAACAGTAAGACAACTTCCGATATAGCTCTCATATTCTGATCAAAGCTAGTTCTCTCAAGGTGATTCATAGTCTCAGACTCTCAAAAACGGAGCAAACATTTATGTCATTGTTAATATAGCAGCAAAGCTTCAGCTGGATCCAAGAAATAAAATTAGAGCAGTGAACTCATTAGCATTGTGTGTACTAAGAGAAACTGGCAGTTAGTTTTCCTATTTACCACTTGAGAAGGGAAGGGGGTTTGTCACATTTAAAGCCTAAAGCATTGACAAGGTTCCCCTAAAATCTTGAGATTCAAATAGAATCACTAGTGACAGCATGCAACATCATCTTTAAGAAATAAGAAAATTGGCACCAAAGAACCAGTTGCTCTGCATCTGGGAGAAGGAATTGAGCGCGTTTCGGCTTTTGAGCTTTTTAGAGCAACGAAATTGCTTCTCTTCTGACTGAGAAGTTGTAATTGTAGCTCTGATAGAAAGATTTCTTGAGACAAATTCTTCTTTTTAACAGTCTTGATTGGATTGTTTACCTTTCACCGAAAATCGTGTACGCCGGCGAAGCTTTGTGCAGAAGTGCACTAGCATCTGTGCTATTTTTCTGCAAGATTTAAAAGCTGATGCTCTTTGGGCTGTCGCTTCCACTCCTGGTTGAAGTGACTTAACCCTGCAGAGGAATTTATCACTTAGGATGCTTGGGTCTGTCTGCCTTTCAGAAAGCTTTGCAGAAGTCATTGAGAAGGAGCATGCAGAGTGGAATGGAAAAGGCTCTAGAGGCATTTGTCATCTATTTTTTCTCTTCTTTCTCATTTTTTTTTCAGATGCTAATGCGGGCTACTAAAAGCATCTTTCATTCCTTATGCCTAGCAACTGATTTGCTTCAGGAACAGGCAATTGTGTTGCAGCAAAGGAGAGGAATTTTGATTCTCATGGGAGGTTACATGGATTCTTGAGTCGGAAGAGGCTGGGTTTGAATCCAGCTCTGTCTCTTAACAGCCCTGTGACCTGGGATGAGTTACTTCCTGCTGTTCTGTTTCCTCATCTGTGAAACAGGGGTCATGACATGAGTGCCTACCTCAATGGGTTATTTTATCATTATTTTTTCATGGGTTATTTTAGAGATTCAATGAGCTGACTTTTGTAAAGGGCTTAGATCACAGCTTGGCCCTTGGTACATGTTATATATTTTGAATTAATTAATAAAGTTAAAATAATTGCCTTCAATTGTGAAGTCTAGAAACAAGCTAAATGTCCATCAGTAGGATGCTGGTTAAATCAGATGTACTACATTTGTACAGAAGCATACAATGAACGTATCAAAAAGAACGTGGCAAGTTCCCTTGTCCAATATGGGAAGATCTCCAAGAAAAAAAAAAAACCCACATACATGTAATATGTGCATAAAAATGAGGTCTGGAAGAACACACAGGTAACCACAATCAACAATTTTTCCTGAGTGGAAAAGAGGGACGTGGAAATCTGGAAGGCTTTTATTTCATTATATACCCTTCCTTCTGCTAAACCAATTTAATCCAGTTTCAGTTATTACTTTCTCAATAAAAGTGTAGTTCATTATGATTTTATTCAGGAAAAAACAGTAATCATGAAAGAACTTAATGCGACCTTAAATTTTTTACCTAAAAGGATAAAAACAAACAGGAGATTCTAGACTACTTTGCTGGCTTTGTTTGCCTTAAACACAACATTAGTATTTTCTTTGGGAACTGAAAGTTGGCCCTGGAAATCCTCAATCCTCATCCTTTTCTCCCAGGCATGATGTGGGGCTATGGCATAGTGAGTAACTCACGAGACTTGAGGTGCACTTGATGACTTCTGGGTATGGAATGGAACATGCCTCAATCTGTCTATCTTCCTTCAGGAGTTTTGTTCATTTTTATGAGATGTGGATCCTTGTTAAGAGGAGAACAACAGAACCAGAAAGTGAGTTGCTGCAGGGGAAACACATAAAGACAGTGATTCCTTATAAACTGATAGCCTGGTTGTCCCAGACATTTCCCCAACCCGTCTCCTGTGACGCCTATAATTCTCACCAATAGTCACCACTTCGGGTTAAGGCATAGGCCCTCTCGACAAGGATTTTAATGGAGAGGAAACCATTATGCGTGAAAGGCAAAAGGGGAAGAAATTGAAGTCGAGGAGGTTTGGGCAGCTCCGGTGAGGGCGGATGTCAGAGATAACGTCACTGATGCAGTCAGCATTAGGTGTGGGTCTTGGCTCTGGCACTTAGGTGTTCACCCGGGGCGTCAGCTCACACCTTCGAGCCTCATTTTTCTACTCAGCAAGATGGCGGTGATAGTACTTGGATGGGTGATAATACAAAATACCTTGTTTTGCTCTATTTTCCCGGAGTCCAAAGAGCACCTGGCCTCTAGGTATTCAATACATAGCTGTTGAATATACAAGTGAGGTGATACAAGGCAACTCAAATGTAGGAGGTAACAAGTGTATATTACTTTTCTTTTTTGGCTCCTGCAGAGCAATTGATAAGGTTCTTCCCGATCTGTTCCCCTTGAAGATAGAGGACTATGGGCTGGAGGCAAGGATGAGTATCTTCTTCTCTGGTTCTGATCAAGGGTAGATGAATGGGAAGCTGCCAGTCTGGTGATGGGTTTCAAGACTTCCCATGAGACTCTGTCCTTTCTACCCCTTTAAACATTTTGTCTTTGACTTGAGTAAGAGTATAAAAGGTACGGTTCATCACATATTTATATGACTCTAAGCTGTAAGAAAGGATATAGTGGAGAAAAGAATCAGGAAACTTTGATTGATTAACTTGAGGGACAGAATTAAATGAGATTTGACTTGATATATTTAAAGTCTTGCATTTGGCCCCCTAAACCCTAAAACTCACATACAGGATGTGGGAGACAACGTTTAATAGCTATGTATGGGGACAAGCCACAGAAGTTTTTGTCTTCAATAAACTGGACACATACCAACTTCAAATATTGTTTGCATCAAACAAGTCCTGTGATGTTGAGTTGCATTGATGGAAGCATGGTGTCAACTCAAGTTAGGCATGGTCACAGTTTCCCCTGTGATTCCTGGAAGGCTATATCCTACTCTCAGAATCCCAGTTCAAAAACAACATATAAAAATTAATTTGAGATTAGAGATGAGTGATCAGGACCGTGAAGAGACTTGGCACTAGGTGTGTGAGGTTTGATTGAAGAAATGGAAAATTTAGCCTGAAGGAAAATCTTAAAGGAGGATAAGATATCACTGGGCTGTCATATGAGAAAGAAATTAGATTTGATCAACAAGGTTCAAACAGGTTAACTATCTTTTTTTTTTTAAGATTTATTTGAGAGAAAGAAAAAGAGAGAGAGAGAGAGAGAGAGAGAGTGTGTGTGTGTGTGTGTGTGTGTGTGTGCAGGAGCTGGGGAGGGGCAGAGGAGGAGGGAGAGAAGCAGACTGCCCACTGAGCACAGAGCCTAACACAGACTAGGGCTGGATCCCAACACTGAGATCATGCTCTGAGTTGAAATCAGGAGTGGGATGCTTAACCAACTGAGCCACCTAGGTGACCCCAGGTAAACTATCTTTAATGGGGAGATTTAACAGAGAGATTTTGTCTCAGTCTAAGGAAGAATTTTGATGGGGAAAAGCTGATGGGGTAAATAATAGTGGTTTTTTTTTTTTCAATGTAAAACCAATGCACGGGGGCACCTGGGTGGCTCAGTCGTTAAGTGTCTG
Source organism: Mellivora capensis (assembly GCA_004024625.1). Taxonomy (NCBI): domain Eukaryota; kingdom Metazoa; phylum Chordata; class Mammalia; order Carnivora; family Mustelidae; genus Mellivora; species Mellivora capensis. Next base: position 30,539 of record PISX010021567.1, read on the forward strand.
CTTTCGGCTCTGGTCATGATCCCAGGGTCCTGGGATTGAGCCCTGCAGCAGGCTCCCTGCTCTGCAGGGAGCCTGCTTCTCCCTCTCCCACTCCCCCTGCTTGTGCTCCCTCTCTCGCTGTGTCTCTCTTTGTCAAATAAATAAATAAATTAAAATAAAATAAAGAAAAAAAGAATGCATGTCTTTTTAAAAAATCAGAAAACAAAAAATGTTGGAATATAAACACTGTTAATATTTTTAAACCTCAACATCTGTTTAAACTCAAGCGTGCTAGTACATTGTTGAAAAACGTTTTGATTTTAATAGTTCACTAAACTTGGCAGATGTTCATACAGCGGTTGGTCCAGAAGTCCACATCGAAGTTACAGACAGGATGGCACTTAGGTTAAAGAACATTTTGGGTTCTTTTCCAACCCGAGAACCTTATATCTTATTATCTTATAAGTGCGAGAAACATCCGTTCTCTTGAGACTGTAGCTCTGTGACTGACCTTGGCTCTAGGCCACCTGTGAGTATGTGAGTGTGAGCTCAATCCTTGGATTCTAACAGGCTTTATCCACTGCTGGTTAACTAGAATGGAAAGCTGATGTAGTTGCCAAGCAACACAGATTTGGAGAAATATGCCTCCTTTTTCTAGTATACCAGATAAGTGGATAAACAAACATTCTTTTGAAATGACTCAATCTTCTCCAATGGGTGTAGCTATAAAATGAATGAGAAGATCAAGGCAGATCTTTAGGTAACTCAGGGCAAAAATGTCTATGAATAAATAGTCTAATAATTTAAAACCTAAGTTTCTTGACCCATGGGAATAATTTCTTCCATCTTACACCCTAATGTGTGAGCAGTAGAACATCTCGGCAGCTCTGTGTTTGCTGGGGAGGGTGCGGTATAGTGTGTAGGAAAAGAAATACAGAAAGAAGACAATATCAGTGGCTAATTGGGCAACTGTATTTATTCTATAATTTGGAGCTGACTTGTGAGTTGGAATGTCTTTTTTTAGACTCTTGGACACAGTCAGTAGCTGCTAGCAAGACAATGAGGTCAGTTTCTGGCAGCAATGAAATGGTTGCTTCCCCAACTAGACTGTGAGCTCTTTGAGGGCATTTATTTTTGTCTTGCACAATGTCCAGAAAGCATAGAGTACTAGACCTTAATTTATTACGATTACAGATTAGAGATGTCCTTGCCATAAGGTATACTCACGTTTTCCAAATTTATGGGCACAAAATATACATGTAATACTAAATAGATATAATAAAACACGAACCATTCCAGATATCTAAAATGAGTCAAGTGAATCCTCTGAATATATTTACGATTCTTGTGATAGTTTAAAGCTTAAGCCGAGACAAGCATTTCTCATTAAACAGTGGTAAAATATTGGTATTCATTTATCAAACCTTTTTTAAACAATTCACTACCACGCTTGGCATTTAAAAGATGGTGGCGTTTCAAAATACTCAGTGTTTATAACTCCATATTTTTTCTTTTTCTGTTAAGAACGACATGTATTGGGGCACCTGGGTGGCTCAGCTGGTTAAGCGTCTGCCTTCTGCTCAGGTCACAATCCTGGACACAGAATCCAGCCCTGTGTCTGGCTTCCCCGCTTTGCAGGGGGTCTCTTTCTCCCTCTGTCCTTCATCCTGCTTGTGGTCTCTCTCTCTTTCTCTCAAATAAATAATGAAATCTTAAAAAAACAAAAACAAAAACATGACATGTATTATTTTATAATTTAAGAAAACCAAGGAAAATCGCAACTAGTCCCAGTAGAGAGAACAACATCTGTCCCAACCATGCTAACCCAGGCACTGTTGGTACCCACAGGGCAGGGGGTGAGACCGGAGGGAGGATGGAGTGAAAATCCTGAACACTGGGGTGGAAATCCCCTAACTGTTCACTGACAGCTCGAGAGTTGGTCTGGGTTTAAGGGCTGACAGCCTGCCCTCAGTCCTGGCCCCAGGATTCTGGTTGCAGCTACAAGTTTCCTCTCCCATCTCCATGCTAGACCACCTGCTGAGCCATCGCCACTCTCACCCCTCCCCACACTGCACTCTTGGTGATTTCTAAGGGTTTTGCATTGTCAACAGCTTTGGCAGTCCCCAGATCCCAGAGACACAAGAGGAAGGGAATGGAGGCAAGTTTTCTTGTAGCCCTGCAGGGCAAATGGTTTGAGGGAGAAAAACTAGGTGGGCTCTTTAAGAGCAAGATCATATCTCAGTCCCTTTTGTATCCTTAGCATCCCAGCGCAGAGCCTGAACCCAGCTGAAGGGGTCGGGGAATGTAGCCATGGGGAGAGGACCATGGCCACACTAATGCCATAAAAGGGTGTGAGGGATTTTCAAGCTTATGAGGATCTGAGATGTAATTTTACTTCTGCCATGAGTTTATGGTCTTGCAAAAATGAGCGGATCTGTGCTGTGATTCTCTGTGAGACACATAAGTAGGCTGAGTCGTGTGTTCTTGGCAGTGCCTTTGTCCTTTACCTTTGGTGTCCACAGGAATCTGGCTTCTGTTTCCGGGGAGAAGAGTAAATCCTACTGGGATATTCAGTTCATAGTGTCAGGGGCACCTGTCAGCACCTTCAGAGCTCAAAACCAAGATTCCTAATTACCCACGTTAGAAGAACCTCACGGACTCACGATGAGAAATTCAGGAAAGCATGCAGAAAACAAGGCAGCACCACTGACAGATAATCCTGGGAACTCTGGAATCAACTTTTAAGTGAAAGTAGCTATTTACTATAATTTGGTGGAAGCCAGCTTGGAGGCCTGCTAACAAGGATATAATGGGGCTCTGGAATATGTAATAAGTAGCTTTCTCTTAGGAAGAAGATCCTTTATCATGTTTAAAGGATTCTGCTTA
>PISX010021568.1:0-22966 GCA_004024625.1 Mellivora capensis
GCTGCACCAACTTGCATTCCCACCAACAGTGTAGGAGGGTTCCCCTTTCTCCACATCCTCTCCAACACACGTTGTTTCCTGTCTTGCTGATTTTGGCCATTCTAGCTGGTGTGAGGTGGTATCTCAATGTGGTTTTAATTTGAATCTCCCTGATGGCTAGTGATGATGAACATTTTTTGGATTGGGTTTTTAAGCTGAACATGTTTTGAAATCAATGACAATTTAAGGTTCTTCTAGAAACAGATGGATTCATGCCCAAAGTAATGAATAAGTTCATTGTCTCTTGGTCTTACATCTGAGTGTGCCAGAAAATTTTAAAGTTTGCCTTATAAAATGTAAAGACCTGATATATGCTTCGGGAAACACTCCTCTCTAACAGAATCTGAATTTCAGGGCTCTGCCTTTAATTCTGATCTGTCTACCAATTGTAATACTTGTGTCTTCTTCACAGAATCAGCAAACAGCAAATAGTCTCGTGAGCCATGTGTGTGTAATTGGTAGATTCAACCCTGATCTATTAAGATTACTGTGGCTTCCCTAATTCAAATTCTCCTGTATTAGAGTTAAGGACAATATTGTTATTAATAACTTTTTTTTCATTTAATTGATTTTGTTTTTTAAAATAGCAACAGAAATTGTGTTTTTTTGGTCTTCATTTGGTCTGTTAAATGTGATATAGAGAGATGAATTTTAAACGCATCATTGTGGCAAATCAATGGATACCCATTGATCATCTTGAGCTATGTCTACCAATGCCATAGCAACTAGTTAAGTTGGGGTATGGGGAGTACCTAAGGAGGATCATGTATACTGGTCAATCAGATAGAGCAACTTGATCAATAGACTCCCTTTGTATATATCACCTGCCTACTTCCCTCAGTGTATACACATACATGCATATGTCAGCAAAACAAAATCAAAGCCTTTCTCGTGTTTTAATAATATTGTTGTCATGAAGATACCACTTTAGGATATGATACCTTAGAAGAGTAAAAATTTCTTCATGTCTGTAATATTTCATTAATAAATTGGTCTAATCATGGTGCCTACATCAGTTATTACTCTTCCCCAGGAATGGTAAAACAATTTTCTAATATTCCTTTAGAATTCTAAAATCAAAGGCACATCTAGAGATGTGCCTTTCAATTTCATCTTTGAAACTTGGAATAGCAAAAGCAATAACAAAAACAAAGGGCATTAGTCAATGTTAAAACCTCAATGTCAACTCCTATAATTTTCAGCTATACCTCAGGATAGCTGAAAATTCTGTAAAATGATATCTAATCTATGGGTGAGGGGACTAAGATATGTTAGTGAGACTGGAAAAATATAGGAAGATTCCAGAAGACCCTTCATCTTCATCTTTCTGCTCATTTCCTTAGTTGTTTAAGAAGTAACTAAGACTGTGAGCTGTATAAACCTGGCAATTCACAGACCTGTACCCCTGGGGCTAATAATACATTATGTGTTAATAAAAAATTAAAAAAATTAGAAAAAAAGAAGTAACCAAGATATACCTACCATTCTGCTGTGTAAATAAATAAGAATTATTTTGTCTGAAATCTTGTGATTCTAATATTTTTAACCAATCTATTTCTACACTACTTCAGGTGAACACCTTCCTTTATGTGTAAGCAACCTGCACCCCCATGCTCCAATGTGCACAGCTATCCACACATCTATAGTCAGCCCTGTACATCATTTATTCATTTGTTTTCTGCCTATCAGAACAAAATCAGGCAGGACTAGACCTAAAGACAAACTCAACTGCATATACACATACAGGTTCAAAGCAAACTTTATTATTAGATAAGTAGGAAACTAGCTATATGATGACATTTTAGGATACTCTAAGACATGATGGGGAAAAAAAAGAGATTTATGGTCTTTTGCTACTGTCTTGGTTGAACATTAAAGTTAGCACTGTTCTTTGTAATACTTCTATTAATGGAAGTTTTAGGTATTGGGATAGAATTAGTAGCATAGGCATATAAGGTACTGGAGAAGCTTTATGCAGGAAGATAATTGGGTGACTGGGACAGGAGAAGAAACAAGTACCAAATTCTTAATTTATAGACCAGTGTTAGCTTTGATTTTTGATTTTTGTAATTACATGTTTTAGGAAACATGATCTGAACCATAGCATTTAGATTTTTTTTAGTAGGCTCCACTTTCAGCATTGAGCCCAATGTGGAGCCTGAACTCACAGCCCTGAGATCAAGACCTGAGCTCAGATCAAGAGTCAGATGCTCAACTGACTGAGATACTCAGGCGCCAGATTTCTCTATTGAAATAGGAAAGTAGGAGGGAAAGGACAGGTAGAGGAGGATTCTAAGTGAGAATTAGATATGAGCTAGCATGTTACTTACATGATCTCACTTAATTACTCAAACAAGCTTTTGAGGCAGGAATGACCTCCATTGTTCAAATGGAAAATAAAGAGATGAAACTTCTTATCCAAAGTCATGTAGCTAGTAAGTATAGAATCTGAACCCAGATCTCTAAACATCAGATAGTTTTATGCTTCTTCTTAAGACCTATGCTATAACTTACTTATATTCTATATGTAGATTTAAAAAAAGGGTTCTGTTATCCCTGGTAAAAGATCACTGATATTTCACAGAGGGACAATTCCTTTTTGACTTTTAGGCTCTGCCAGAGTATACATCTTCAGCAGAAATGTCTAAAACAACAACAACAACAACAAAACTGTGTGTATGTGTGTGTGTACGTGCGTGTGTTCATCATTATAATGGGTTATTTCATGTCTTCTTTCCTGATGATTGCTAAAATACGAAGAGGTGATACGAACATGTTTGAACTTTACCATTACGCTCTTATTGTAAGTAAACACAAACTTTTGTTTTCAAAAGAAAATAATATATTCCAGAAAGGAGATTTCTTTTTCTTTCTTTTGTTTTTTTTTTTTCTTTCCTTTAAACAGCAGCCTTATGGTCTAAAGAGGCTTTTAAATTGGGTACCAGAATATAATGTAGAAGTAGAGATAGTCAAAAAGTTGCTAAAATTGTTACATTGTAAAGCAGAATTTGATTTTGTGTACATATTCCTATGGGAAACTGAGAACACATCTTAAGCCCCATTCCTTTTACTGTCACTTGTAAAATCAGGGAATTGGTTTGGAAAACAAACCCAGAGGTCCCCACCATGCTCTTCCAAGCTCTTGCCTCTATGATCCCCTCGCTCAGCCATCTCCCAGAGCTGACACCAATGATTCCAAGATATGAGTCCTTTTAAATGGGGGATGGGGGAGTGAAAAAAATCACCTTCTTAAATATTAATTGTTTCTGAAGCCAGTGAAACCAGCCTTTTCTTTAAGGAGCTTCATCCACCACTATACATAATAGGGAGTTGACACTTTGATTTCCAGAAATCCACAGCTCAGAGTACTTTTCCTAGTCCGGTTTAGACACTATAGCTTGGGCTAATGTGTCTGATGATCTCATCTGCCTGGAAAGAGGAATAGCAGGCATCAGACAATGCTACTCCTGTTATGTAAAATTGTTGTTATAAAAGCACTAAGTGCCAGACAGCTTACATACATCTCTTGATATGTTTCAAAGACAGAACAGTATATGCAGAATCAAATGCAAGGAAACCATTAAGTAAAACATCCCCTTTATCTGATAATATTTTCTGTTGGACTGCTGGCAACTCTTCTCTATCGGGAAGACAGGAGGCTGGAAGCAAGGTCTTGTGGCTGTGCAGTTTCTCAAAGGATTAAGAATAAAATATGTGGTCCCCCACAGAATTCTCCTTAAGTATTGAACATTCAGAGGCATATGTGTGCTAAATGAGAGGTCGTAAAAATGAAAGACAATATGGCGATACTGAGAGTTATATGTGGATATGTCAAAATTCCTTTTGCCAGTCTCTCAATTTCTCCACCAATGATAATCTTAACACTGGATGACTCTTCAGAGATTTAGGTTTAGCTGACTTTCGGCTGTCCTCTTACATGATTTCCCTTACTCTATCACCCTTCAGCTGCCTTTCAATGGCTCCCTCCCTATGTCCTTTGCTGTGGCTTTTCTTAGGTGGGGCATTTTTTTAATCATATTTATAATCTAACTCCCAACTACATATTATGAAAACTGAGTAAAATCCCAACTTAAATGACCATTTATCCACTTTGTTTTCTGCAGAACAAAAAGATCTAAACTCTATAATCATCTCCCCAACTTTTTTGACCTTTAAAAACTAAACTCCCATTTACTCTTTTTTTAAAAATATTTTTTTAAGAACATATAATGTATTGTTAGCTCTAGGGGTACAGGTCTATGAATCGCCAGGTTTACACACTTCACAGCACTCACCATAGCACATACCCTCCCCAATGTCCATAACTAGGTGGGGCATTTTATGTCAAAAGTTTCTCTGCTGCTTACATCTGAGACTTTCCACGAAGGCCCCATCATATACAGTTAAGCAAACTACATTGGCAGTTCATTATAACATGGTTTTTATATAAGTTCCAACACCCTTTGGCCTGTTGTAGTTATTCATAGATCAAATGAAACAACCAATTCATCGCACACTGGTATTCTAGAGTGAGGCTGTGTTTCGACCACGTTGACCTTGTTTGGGGAATACATGACATCAGGAGCATGTAGGTCACTTCTGGAATACAAGGAAAGATGTAATCATCTTTGATTGGAATGTTTGGAATGTTTAGAAAAAGAGAGTCCCTGGGAGAAATCATGATTGAATCTAGGTTGGTACAGTAGCTACTCCAGGTAGGAGGAATTTTAATACAGGGATATGTTAAGAAGCCACACAGATGATAGCAAGGTAGCTCAGATAGTAACAAGAACAGAAAACCACTATTGCTCTTAGGCTGGACTGCTGAAGAGAAAAGAGTATTATTGGATCCCAGTCTCTGGGGCCACATTCACAAGCAGAAACCACTTCAGGTATGCCTGATGGTTACTGGAACTAGTAAGACAGGGATAGCTGGCCTGATTTGGAATCACGGAGGAGGCCCAGTTGCTATCATACATGTCACCTAAAGGAGAGGGAGATAGACACAGAGAGAAATACATAGATTTTCCCCCCTTTTATGCCCCCTCCAAATTCCTTCCAGTGCCTTCTTTTAGCTGAACCTAGCTGGAAGTTGGTAAGTGGGACTGGAAAAAGTAATTCTCTGGGATGTAGCCAGAGTGAGAGAAAGTGGGGAGTGGATCTGAGGGCAGACCGGCAAATGACTGTATCAGACAGGTAAATGATGAAGGCAACAGGGAATGAGAACCCAGGATTAGGAACTTAATAATCCTACACTAATTCAGATGTGTGATCTGACTATTCAGACTGATAGTTCAATCAGAGATGGGACAGTTTTGAATGGTATGTATCTACCAGTTTATTCACCTCAGTTTTTTCAAGGTACTGCCTGCATCCTAAACACATGATTTAGATATTCAATGTATATTTTCTTCCTGAAAAGGAGATAATTACTTCTGTGCATTTTGCTTTTGTAGTTCTAAGTAGTTTTTCAAGATGGAAATACTAGATACCAAGTTCTCATCAATAAAGTACTTGGGGCATTGGGTTGGAGTTGACAGAAATTTCATCAATGAAAGTCATTTTATTCTTTTTAATCAAAATTAACTTTTTATTTATGTGATATGAACTAAGTTAGAATATGCATTAAGATGATCTCACCGAAGTGTTAAAACTTTCATATCAAGGCTTCTTCCTATGTTAGCAAATGATATTTGCTCAAATTGGTGAGCAATAACCTATCTTTGTATACATTTTGAATTTGTGTTCCTCTGAGATGGAAAGACGATTCTTAAATTAGTGTTTCTTCAAGTGTACCCCAAGACTTACATTTGAATCTGCTGAGTCAGGACCTTTGAAAAAGGGGACTGGAGAGGCTAAGTAGTTCTGATGTAACCTGAGAAACTCTGGCTCAAATTAACCTTTCTTGTCCCTGATACCTACTAATAGATAAGTTACACTTAATCAACTATCACACATCTTATAGAGCAGAATCATGACGATGTTTACCCTTGTGCGTTATGTCTCCAAGCAGAATGAGAGTGATCCGAAGGGCTTAGTGTTCTTATGTAGAAAGACCAATGGGATCTATCTCATATCTTTTATACTTATCTCCTCTGTCATTTTTGTAAATGTTCAAGTCAATGTCCCATCTGAGTTAGGGTGAATATGCTAATTTCATCATCTGCCAATTTCATTCTTTCTTTCTAAGATGTCTTAGATATATGTTTCTTGTATTTCTTTAAGTAAATAAGGAATTTCAATGATGCCATGAATCCTCATGATCATGAAAGGATGACACATCATTTCACTTGATTCTTTCAGTGGAAAGTTACAGAAAACCCAACTGAAAATGGCTTATACAAACATATTGTTATTTCTAGTATCTAATAGTAAGTCCTGGTATGATCGTTTCAGGGTTGGTTGATTCAGGGGCTCAATGAAATCACCAAGGACATTCTTCCCTTTCAGCATCATCGGAATGCTAATATTTGTTCTTGGACTAGTGCCCTATATCTCAAAGCACTTTCAAGCTTGCATCCTCAAACAATATTGTCTTCACATTTCACTGGACAGAATGGCACCTCGTGCCCATTTCTAAAACAACTATGAGAAAGAGGAATAGAGTTTACCTGACTGATTTCAACCAAAGTCAATGTGCACCTTTGGCTGGGACTTACTCTCCTTTGAAGAACATGACTACCAATACTAAACAAAATCAAGAGTCTGTTAGTAGTGCTTGTATTTATTATTTATTTATTTATTTATTTATTTTTAGAAATCTCTTCCAACATGGGGTTCAAACCCATGACTTTGAGATCAAGATCACACGCTCTACTGACTAAGTCAACCAGACACCTGTTATTGTTATTAATAGTAGTGGTAGTAATAATAATAGCTAAGTCTAATATAGCATTTATGTTGTGCTAGGCACTGTTCCACTAGTTATAGTATATTAACTCATTTAAACATCACAAGCATATGAGGTAGTTACCATTATTATCTATGATTTATAGACATTAAATAATTTAAATAGGGTCACATAATTAGACAGTAGTGATGCTAGGATTATAATTCAGGCAATCTGATCCCAGAGTTGGTGCTTTTGACATTGATACCAGGCTATGTCTATGGATGGGCATGTATGTGAGAGGGTGAGGCATATTGCTGTTAGAAAAACAGTGATTTCTGCCATAGCAAACAGCCTGGCACTGAGTAAGTACTCAAAGTATTTTCTGAACAGGCAAACAAATTAAGCATGAATGAATGAGCCATTTGATAGCCTTTAAGAACAATGCCTTATGTCTAAAAGTTACTGAGTGTTTTATTGATAGTAGACAGCTGTATTTCTGTACAATTTCAGTAGAGAATTTGGAATATGCCATAGCTTGTTGTATCATTTTCATTAAAATAAATGAGAGGTGGTTTACAGAGAGGGGACAATTTTTCATGATTGCTGTGAGTTGAATTGACATTCAGGAGTTTTACATGGGAAGCCACATAAAGTCCCATAAAGCCACGTAAAGAAGTTCCGGTTGCTTCCTGGTTGCTGTTGATTAAAAAAAAAAAGAAGAAGAAGGTGGTTCTATTATTTACACTTGCAATTATTGTTAAATTTGCATTATACAAAGAGCTATGAAGGCTTACATCCTACACTAAGCTCCTCTGCAACCTCTGGCTATTTCACATTTGCTTTCCAGCCATCGCTTATGTTCTTCACTCAAGAGAATGCATCTCATTGACTACAGCTCCAAGTTCCCATAGTACCTGTACTGAGCCTGGATATATGTCTGAATGATGTGCACATTTTTTTTCTTAGAAGCAGAGAGAATATGAACTGGTGTGGTCCTCTATTACGTGCAGTTGGGCTCAGTTATCATATATTAGCCTGTCAGAGATACGCATTATGTAATGTAATTTAATACCATGTAGCCATCCACAGTGAAAGACTTGGGTATACTCTATTCTTACTTCAACACTTTAAATGAACAGAGATATTGATTTACAAATCAGTATTAAGAAGTGATTATGCTGTTTACATACAATCAACTTCCAAATCTGTAAGCCAGAGACCACTTACCAGATTTCATATTAACGGGAAAAACATAAAAAGAAAAAAAATTTTAAAGTTTGTATGTGTAGAAGATCATTAAGAAATGTCTTTCTAGGACTGTAGAGCCACAAAGACGAATCTAACAATCAATGCCATCAATAACGTTCTCCACAGTATTTAATGTCAACTATTGATCCCCATAAAGCCAAGCCTGATCCAAATGTGTTCTTTTAATTTATGAACATTTCATTCAACATATCATTCCCCCTGCCCACAACAAGTGAATGACCATTGAGTTCATAGTTTCTTAATTATTAAGAATGGGGAGGACTCTCATAGATCATCCAACCCTGACTTCTTGTTTTGTAGAGGCAATGATAGAAGGCCTACTTACTATGGCACGGCTACATAGCTAATCCACTGAAGGGCCAGGAGTTGAATGTTACTCTGGGGCTCTTTGCTGTCACCATATTACATAATGAATTTCTTTACATGCCAAAATCACTACAACTTAGAATCATTACCTACACAAGTTTGTACCATTCCCACATTACAATCCCCAATGTGTGTGTGTGTGTGTGTGTGTGTGTTTTCTGCCTTGATTCCAGATTGCAGAAGGCTCTTGGAGGATGTGGTAGATTACATTTTTCAGAGATCATTATGTTGGTATTTCCCATTTTATGTACTCTGCTACATTATGGCCTTGCCATTCCCTCTTTAAGAGTTTATTTTCCCAAACTCTTTGAATCTGAGTGACTCCTGAGATTGTTTTATTCAGTAGAACACAGAAGAAGTGATGGTGCATTAGTGCTGAGCATAACCCTTAAGTGGGCTGGCAGCTTCTGCTTCCTGCTTTTCAGAGTGTTTGCTGTTGGAATGTTTACTCTCAAAACTCAGTCTCTATACTGTGAGAAGCTAAAGCCGCATAATGAAGACATGTCTAGATGTTCCAGGCCAGCTAGGCTTCTAGATGATAGCTAGTTTCAATAGTGTGCCATATAGAACATTCAGTTCAGTTAAGTTTCAGAGGACTCCAATTCTGGGGGTAGCAGCCTGGAAGTACATGAAAGACCCAACGTGAAAACTGCCCAGATGAGCCCAGTCAACTGACAAACTTTAAGAAATACTAATCAAGGTTGCCTGGGTGGCTCAGTCGGTTAAGTGTCTGCCTTTAGCTCAAGTCATGATCTCAGGTTCCTAGGATCAAGCCCCACATTGGGCTCCTTGCTCTGCGGGGAGTCTGCTTCTCCCTCTGCCCCTCATCCCACTCCTGCTTTCTCTCACTCTCTCTCTTTCTCTCAAACAAATAAAACCTGTAAGAAAAGAAATATTAATCATTTTTGTTTCCATCCATTAATTTTTTTAAAGATTTTACTTATTTATTTGACAGAGAGAAATAAAGCAAGAGAGGGAACACAAGCAGGAGGAGTGGGAGAGGGAGAAGCAGGCTTCCCTCTGAGCAGAGAGCCCAGTGTGGGGCTTGATCCTAGGATCCTGATCATGACCTGAGCCAAAGATAGCTGCTTAACGACTGAGCCACCCAGATGCCCCTCCATTAAGTTTTAAGGTGGTTTGTTATAGAGCAAAAGGCAACTGGATAGCTGGCACAGAAGTCCTGGCTGTCCACAAATTCATGACATCAGACCTCAGATGCACTCTCACCTCTGTCAGGCAAACCCTTTTCAAGCCTCCCAGACTCCCGCACATACTGCTCACCTTGACAGATCCAGCTCTCCCACTCTTCCTGTTAGTGAAATCTGTCAGGTTTGAAACTGATGTCTGAGTATGTGGATTTTCAATAGAAATTCTAGCAAACTTCGAGGTTTCTTAACATGGAAAAAGAATACTCTCTTTTTCCATATGGGTATCTCCCTTAGATAACAAGGGTCAACAGAGGTCGTAGAGCCCATGAGTGAGTTGGATATCATGTTGACCTTTCCAGAAAGCACAGAGATAAATTTAATTCAACATAGTAACTATTTTAGCCTGGGGGGGGGGGAGTAGATTGGCTTCTTTCTTCTACAAGATTCTGGTATTTATATTTTTTAACCTTAACAATCTTACTGAATACATGTCTTAATTTTAAGCCATCTCTAAGTCCTTCTGAAAGCCTACAGGGTCTAAATTACAAACAAATAATCCTAAGTCCTTTACCTTGGTCTCTGATGGTCAGGTCCCCTCTAAAATCTATGGAAGACACTTGGCTTTTCTCATTTAGAATAGAGCTTCCCGAAGCACGGAACTTGTACCAATGGCAGAACATAAGAAGTTTTAAAGTAGACCTGAGAGTCCCCAATTTTTAATTTTAACAGTAATGTCTTTATTTTAATACATAGTAGAAAGGATCAAACTAGTATATCACATATATTATCAAATAGAGCAAGTTTATGAAATAAAATGAATTGATTTCAGTAAATATGTTAATTTTAGAATACTTTGTACATATGGCAAAACCAATAAAGGCAGGGAATAAATGATTGGGAAACACTAATTCAGAATTTCTGAAAAACCCTTAGGGTTCTAGGTTCCCCTTCTCTTACCAGTGATTTGTCATGGGGTAGTTCCATCTTTCTGGCTTATTGATTTCCTATCTCTTCTTTGAGTCAGCAAGCTATAACCTGCCATGGTTGGAACTCACATAGCCAATATTTCCTCTATATTTCATTTCATCAGCAAGCTTAATTCGTATTTTTTTCCATTTAATAGGAACTCATCAAGGCCAATTCAGCAACATCCTCATGAGCTAAAGAGCTGCTTTCTAGAGGTGCACTTGCTTTTCAGAAGTTTCCCAAAGCTAGGTAGCCCAGAGTTGAATTTCCAGAGCATGCTCAGCCCAAGGCAGCCCCACACCTGAGAAAAAGATGTCACTGTCTTGTCCCATGCCCCTGCCTCTCCTGTTATAGCCTCATCTGCAGATTTTCCAGAGACTGAGTGATCATGCTCATTGGCCCCCTGCTCCTACCATCAGTTAATAACCACCGCCATTTTCTTTGTCTTTCCATCTTCATCTACCCCTGCCACCTTCACCTTATGCATTTTATGTTAGCATTGGAAAAAGTGTATTAACACTTCCTACAAAGTTACAATTCGTGTGTCTCCATATAAATAAATTGCAGTTGAAAATGATTCCAGAGACATCTTTAAAAAGATAGATTATTATGTCCTTTTATCAATGGGGAAATGAACTGTTTCTATTTTCGAACTTCAAGTACTACTTAGAAATATATGCCTCTTCAATCTTAACATCAAATAAACTGTACCCTGTAAGCCAGATCAAGATCCACGGGCACAGGCCCTGGTCTTAGATGCCTCACAGACTTCTTCATTTAAGACCTTTGAATTTACCGCCCGCTCTGGAGATAAGGTTCTCATCAATTCCCATTTATTAGTAGGTGCTTAAAAGGAGGCACTTTCTGACATGCAATAAAAAGCAAACCTAATGAGCAAATGGCAGTGAACTTGAGGGGCACTTTAGGAGAAGGTCTATCAGTATTCATAACTCTGACACACTATAAAAGATACTTTAGTGCAACAAAAATGTGTCAGAAAAGATATTGAGTTAACCGAAGGGAGAATTTTCTGATAAAACACATAAGCGCACCCATGTCAAGTGATCTGCACTATTAATATATTTTCACCTTTACTGACAACTCATTTACCAAGTGTCAGATGAATGGTATTGGAGACAGCACTGGTATTAACTCCCAAATGAGGTTCTATAACAATGAAAGGTACATAAGTATTCCTCCCTAGCATCTTCCCTATAATTAATGCCCTTGGCCTTGCCTCGGCAGCTGATGCCACTCAAAAATTAGAAAAATTATCTCTGGGAATAATTCTCATCATCCTATAAAGTGGCACATTATAGTTTATTTTTCACACAACTCATCTTTCACATAATATAGACAAAAGTTAAGTGTTGTCTTCAGATTCTTAGGGCAAATTCATCTCGATATTTCAAAGCACTATAGGTAACATCACATTAAGAGTCTTAAGTCTATGTGGGTTTTTTTGGCCCTCGGAAGACTTTTGTTTAAAGCCAATTCAGCAGAAATGAAACTCCAAACCCAAAGAATAAAGTCAAAGCAAAATCTATGCATCTCCTACCATGGAGGAGAACATGTGTAATCATGCTGAACGCTTCATATAATGATAAGCCTGGTCAATAAATGTAACCATTCCCTAACTCATATGGGTATGCTATTTATATAAAATAATAAGAACATTTTTTCTTCTTTATCCTCTTTTTAAATAATGGGCCTCCAACTAAGTTTCCTATTTACACTTGATTTATAGCATCTCTATTTTTATATTATTCTTTAGAACCACACAGGTATGGATGCCATACATTATGAAAGTTAATAATAATATTCACAAAGAATGAAATACGGTGCTTAGAAGCAACATAAATAACAGACCTAGTAAGAGTGAGTTTTACTGCCACAGCATCATATTCAATTATTAATAGTTTTCTGTACTATTTCTGCAGGTAGTGATGTGGATTATGGAAGAGCAGAGTATTTCTAGAACTATTATATTTTTTCACCTCAGTATCATTTAAATGAAAATATAGTCCATGAAGGTAATTTGAATAAATATTGAGCTTTCTCACATGAAATATATATAGAGAAAAAAGCAAATGGCGGGGGAAGCAAATAAGTCTATGGCATTGGCCGGGATTCAAGACCACCTTAAACTCCATTTAACACAGAAACACTAAGGTCTTCAACTGGATCTGCATTGTATTTCTACATTCACTATAAATTTGCTGTGAAAACCACGAGGCCACTTTATCCAGAAAATTGCAAAAAATACACATTAGAATTTCACTGAATAACTTCAAGTAAGACTAACTTAGTCTATTTTCTTTTCAGCTAGCTTCGGTAGTAAAGACATGTTTTATGTGATCATGAATCTTTGACTTTCATCTGTAAGCTGTATTACTAAGTGCTTCAATAAAAGCACGCAAAAGCTACCAGAGTATGCAAGAAAGCATTAATCCATTCCTCCTAATATTCTTTGGAATCTTACCTTATTCATTTATTCCTTCATCCATTCACTCATTCGTTATTCAACAATAATTTATTGAGCACCTAACATGGATATGGTCTTTTGCTAGGGCATTGGATTCCAAAGACGATAAAGATAGCAAAGATGTGGTTATAACCCTTGCACAATTTATAATCTATGGGGGAATCTGAGTGGTGAGAAGATCCTCTTGATACAACATGATAAATATATTAGTGCTTACCCAGGCTGCTCAGTTGTATGTGCAGATACCTGGGAGTGGGATAGTAGGGTGAGAGGGAAATTAGCATGAGAATGGTTTTTGAGGAAAGGTCTAAATATAGAAATTTCAAGGGTGAGCAGGAAATACCATCATTTCGTAGGAGTTCAGAAGACAAGTACCGATCAGCAGAAGGAGAATATGAACAGGTACTTAGGGAGGTAGGATGAAAAGCAGAGTAGAGATTGAAGGCAAGCAAAAACAAAACAAAACAAAAAAAACACAAAAAACAAATATGGAGTATATTTTGACCTCTTTAGGAAAAAATATTGAAGCTTTAATGTAGTCTCTTAATGGGTTATTGGTATAACTGGGGTTTGAGCTCATGGGTGAAATGATGAGTTTAGTCACAGATTTTTGTGTGAGGCAGCAATGGCCCATATGTTTGGATACCAGATATCTAGTTGAAATTACATATCTGAAAAACACAGATTCCATGCCTGTATTTTTATTAATTTGCATACCAGGCAAATAATTGTTCTAGAGGTTATAGCTGTAGACACAGGTCAGAGCTCCAAATCCCTGCCTTCATGTAGTTCATATTCTAGGAGGAATAGGGTGAAGAGGGGAAACAAATAACATTGAATATATTGAAATGCATTAAAATATATTTTTATAGGTAAGAGGGAGGATGACATTTCAGTTTTGAATAGGTGGCCAGAAAAGGCTTCAGTGAGATGACATTTGTATAAAGGAGGTAGGGGAGTGAGTTATGTGGATGTCAAGGGAAGAATATAACAGGGGATATGAATACCCCGCCCAGCAGGTGTGAGAAAAAGGGAGAGCAATGAGGCAAAAGCAGAGAGGGAGATTAGTAGAAGACAGTGAAGAACAGGCCAGATAGTATAGGGTCTTGTAAGCCTTGGTGTTCTGGATTTTACTCTGAGGTGAAAAACTATTACAGAGTTTTGAGAAGGGCCAGAAAATGATTGGACTCCCATGCCAGCAGGATCACTCTGCCTGTTGTGTTTAAAACAGACGGAATGGGACAAGAGCTGGAACAGAAAAGTCTGCTGGGGGGCCATTGTGATAATCCTGGAGAGATGATAGTGGTTGGAAAGGATAGTAGGAAGGGAGGAGGAAAGAAGTGGTTAGACTCTGAGTGTTGAAAAATAGAGTCGCCGTTAATCAAGATAGTGTGGGGGAGTGGGAAGATAAAGACCTGGTTTGGGATGTTGGATTGAGATGAGCATTTGACACTCAAATGGAGATGTTTAATGGTTGGTGTATGAGTCTGGAGCTCAGATAAGAGGTCCAGACTGGAAATCTAAATTTATAGTCATCCATGTTCAGATGATGTTTAAAGCCTCTACAGTATGAGATCACCAAGGGGAATGCAGATAAAGAAGAGACAAAGTCAACTGAGTGAGTCCTGGGGCACTACAGAGCTGAGAGATCTGGAAGGTGAGAAGCAACCTTGCAAAGAGACTGAGAGGAAACTACTACTGAGGCAGGAGGAAACCCAGGAGAGTAGGACATCCCAAAGCAGCCTGAAGACAGTATTCTAAGAAAGAGGAAGTGATACCGTCACTGAACGCTGCTGATAGGTCAAGTAAGATGAGGAACGATCATTGACTTGTGGATTGATCTGCATGAAGTCCCAGGGGACTCAGTATATACCAACACTAGAAGAAAGTGTGAAAATTGACTAGTTTTATAGGTTGGTGGGATCAGAAATCAGATTACTGAGAGTTAAGGGTGAAAAGGAGGTGGGAAATTAGAGACACCAAATGAAGGCCAGTCTTTGCAGAAGCTTGATTATAAGAAGGAAAAAGGAAATCCTTAGGATTAGTAGGACACCAATGTATCAAGGAGAAAACACACTGTTTTTCTAAGACAGGTAGACCAGAATTTATTCCTCCGGGCTGATAGGACTGGTCACTAGGGGACACAGAAAGGTTGAAGAGTGAATAGAGAAAGTGTGGTGGGTAGAGGCTTTTGTGCGATTGTAGGACTCCTTCATGCCTCACCTATGCTTCCGTAGTTGCCATTGTGCTGTCACGCTAGCAGGTTCTTCTAGTCTGATGCAGGCAGTCACTATTGCGGTGCCACAGTCCATAAGAAAAAATAAATATGCCACCTGCTAGGTATGTGTATATATATGTGTCCGTATGGATGCATATATGTGGTATATAATATCAATAGCATGTGTTTATATATAGAATATAAAAATGCATTTCTTTCTTTTTTTCCTTCCTTTTTTTTTTAACATTATTACTCTTGAGAGAAGGGTATAAGAAAATTCACATTAATTGCTTTCACGAGGAAGGGGATCTGCTAAACATATCCATAAAAGAATATTTGGCTGAGCCTGGGACCCACTAAATTCTATGGTTCTCAAATGAAAGCTAAACCGAATTGTTTATAATCCAGTTTATATATCTAGTAAAGTGGAATACCAACAAGGATAACACAAACACTTCCATGATGGATGTCTTCAGAGACAGCAAACATATCTCTGATAATATTGCAGCAAACTCGGAGTTTTATGATAAGAAATAGATTACATTTCCTTTATCATATAGAATAAACAATGGAATAAGGGAATAAGCTGGGGTTTCTTTATTTAGAGAAAATAATCAAAATATAGAATGCCGCCTATCTCATCTTTCTCTCATGCCCTGAAAGCCCATCACAAGGGGCTGGTGTGGGGATAATGGAGGTAGTTTGAGTTCTGTTTCTGGATATTTTATCTGCTGCGAACACACTTTGTTTACCAGATCTAAAAAGAACAACAAGAAAGTAGAAACGACAGCACGTCTTAGACGAAAGCTTATCTTTCGTGTGATCATGCTTTCCATGTCCCAAAGTGCCAGCATCAATTGAAAATTAAACCACCTACAGCAGTGTCGGGAATCATCACGCGCCAGTCCAGCCCACCCATTTGTGTTCCTCTTCTCCACGAAGCCGCTGCCGGGCTGCACTGAACAGCCCCTTAAATCTTTATTGTATTTTGCCTCTGGGGCTTGCTCATCACCGTGGGTCTAAAAGTGTCCGTTACGGTCAGAAATACCTTTAAAATAATATTGCACCCCTGAGCCAACGAGCAGTTCAAATGACTCCAAAATTGTAAACTTGTAAAAGGTACGGTAGAGAAGCACTCCAGCATTTGGAATAAACTGACTCCCTCACTATGTCATTCGCAGTGTTCTTGTTTTATGGAGACTAGAAATACTAAGTTGGAGCAGGAGTATCCATAAAGCCCCTGAAGGCACTTCAGAGTCTTCTTTCCTTCTTTGCCATGAAGATGAATCGCAAAGCCTGGAATCTGTAGCTGAAAGTGATTCTTGAAACCTGCTACTCGCTTCCCAGTGATTTCCACACGTCTGGGTGGAGAATGGCTGGGTGAAAAATATTTTGAACGAAGAATTAAGAGACCAGTCTTTTTAGATCTAAATACATTCACGGAGCTTTCTGATAGAAGTAAGACCATTCACAGACCGTCGCTTCTGTTTCCTCCTGGCAGCTGTGAAAAGAATTTTCACGATCTTGTATTTTCGCATTACTGGTGTTTGGGGAGCATTTGGTGGTTATTCTCTTTTTAGGTTAGTGTCTAAATGATACTTCAATGGCACTTTTTGCCTTAATTATCAGTTTACAGAGAATGGGAGTAGATGGTGGTGTCCACAGGTGAAATGCTTATTAAAATGCTTTATAAGCATTTCAAGAGCAATGCATATCTTCAGGTTGGCTAGTGAAAATATTTAGATGTTGTCATCAATCTAAATAAGGAAAATGGATATGATATTGAGAACTTAGCATAATAAAACAAAGGTGAGCTTTTAAAAATTTTTAAATGAATTTTTTATTAATTACAAGAGAGATTTTGACATATGCACTGATGGCATTCAATCCCTTTTAACGTGGTTTTGGCTTAGCTATCTTAAGTGCTACATATATTTGGACAAGACAGAAAAGTATTGTGTGTGTGTATGTGTGAAAATACATACATATATATTTATATGTATACATACACATATACACACATACATTAATACAGAGAGAGCAAGAGTAAGGCCAGATCTTGGGCAGCATTTCTTAGAACACTTGGCCTTTCGCCCACAAAGGTAAAATGTATGAGGGAGTATAAATTATTTGTCACTAGGAAGAATGTCTGGTAAGCCGAGAAGCACATCTCAAGTCCAAATTTACATGTTTAAAATTAAGCTGCCATATAGTTGGCATTTGTGCAGGAAGATATGACTGTGCAACACTGGGAGATTGCTTATAGGAGTTGGCAGGCAACTGTGTTATTCCCCAACTCAGAAACCATGAAATCTATGTCTCCAGAGTTTAATGACAAGGCCATGACACTCTGTTTACATTGCCAGATCCCAAAGTACTCCATTAGGCCAGTCAATTTAGCCCTAGAACTCCTCATGCTCTTCTCTTTTTATCAGTCCAAGACTGTGGCCTTTCTGCAATGAAAGTTCTATGGAAGCTTTTAATTGTATCTTGTGAAAAGATATATCTTTGACTCCGCAGTCATGTGTATCTGAGGACTTGCTGGAGCAATGTAAGGGCATTCTTCAACATCCCTAAATCTTTATTAACTATTTATTTTAAAGATTTTATTTATTTATTTGACAGACAGATATCACAAGTAGGCAGAGAGGCAAGCAGAGTTGGGGGAGGGGAAGCAGGTTTCCCGCTGAGCAGGGAGCCCCATGCAGGGCTCGATCCCAGGACCCTGAGATCATGACCTGAGCCAAAGGCAAAGGCTTAACCCACTGAGCCACCCGGGCACCCCTAAATCTTCATTAACTATTATTTATTCAATGCACATCAGTGTCGGGCACTGTGTTAGGAATCTCAGAAAGCTCATTTAATTGCCATATGATAATACTTATTCACTGCTTATTGTATGTCACTTACTGTGTGACTAGTAGAACAAAGGGGAACACATATAGAGATGACAAAATTCAAAATATTCAAGAACAGAATACTCAAAAAAGGCAAATACGGTAGTTGCTAGAGAGTCCTAATTGAGAGGGAGAGAATAGTAATAGGGAGAAATAGTAATAAAACGGGGTTGATGATGATGATTATGATAATCCTGTTGTTTTTGACTCAAGTCCTTAAATAGTGAAGTTATTTGATTCAAAGTCTTTAAAAAGTCATTTTAAGTTGCCCAATTTCTAGATGTTTTTGAAAATAATTTAACTTTATTTATTTTTTAATTATTTATTTATTTGAGATAGAGAGAAGGAGATAGAGAGGGAGAACACAGGAAGAGGGAGGAGCAGACTCCTTGCTGAGCAGAGAGCCTGATATAGGACTCGATCCCAGGACAGTGAGATCATGACCCGAGCCGAAGGCAGACATTTAACCAACTGAGACACCCAGTTACTGAAAGTAACTTTAAAAACATAGGCTGAGATAGTGCTTGAATAAGAGGCAAAAACCAGTTAGGCTTACCTCAATTCATTTTGATGGTGCCGTATTTTCTTACCTCCTCGTTCACTGGGACACAGTTAGATTGGAAACTGGTTTAACAATTACACTCTGGCCTTCCTCACCACTTGTGTTATTAATAAGGGCACAGTTGATCTTGTAGTAGCTGTTAGCAAGAGACTCACGAATGCCAATTTTAATCAGAAATTTCATTTTATTGACATATTCCACAGTATGCATTTGGCTCAGAATTTCACAATTTAAAAATTGTACATGTTACTCTATAATGGGAAACACACACTTCCACTTTGGAACACTGCTTTCAGGGAGTAACTTTACTAATCATATATGAAGACTATTTTTAAAAAACAACTGACATGGAGCATTAGCATGTCATACTTTCCCTATGCAGATCCTGGGATTGAGCCCTGCGTCCGGCTCCTTGCCCAGCGGGGACCCTGCTTCTCCCTCTCTTGCTCTTCCTGCTTGTGCTCTCTCTCTGTCAAATAAATAAATAAAATTTTAAAAAATAAAAATAAAAGTTTTAATGTTTTATGGACACTGTGATGGGCAGAAAGGCCTCCCAAGATGTCCATGTCCTAATACCCCAAACTTACATGGCAAAAGCAACTTTGTGGACGTGATTAAGTTAAAGCCCTTGTGGTGGGAGAGACTATCCTGGATTACCAGCATGGGTTCATTATACTCATAAGGGTCCTTATAAATGAAAGGCAGGGAAGTTAGAGCCAGAAAAGGTGTGACAGTGGAAGCAGAGATTGAGGAGATGTGACCACACACCAAGGAATGTAGGCAGTTTCTAGAAGCCAGACAAGGCAAGGGATGGTTTCTCCATGGGAGCTTCTACAAGAACTCAGCTCTTCTGACACGTTAAATTTTAGCCCCATAAGACTCACTTCAAACTTTTGAATGACTTGCACTGCAGGATAATAAATTTGTGCTGTTTTAAGCTACAAAGTCAGTGGTAATTCAGTAAGCATCAGTTGGAAACTAATATGCCACAAAGCACACCTTTATTGGAGCTAGCTTTTCTTCTCACTTTTATGACTCCTTTTAGCTTCTATCTTCTCTTCTTTCTCACCTTCTTCACTCAATATGACTATTTGGAAAAAGAAATGTGTAATGTATTTAAGATCTTGGTGTTCAAAGTGGAAGTTATGATTACTGAAAATATCTATTTCATCTGAAAGCATAATAAAATATATTTTCAAAATATCTACAACCATTACTTTAGTGAGGAAGAAGCCCTTCCTCAGAAAAGTTACTCTCACATAATTAAAATCTTTTTGTGTCAAAATGTGCAAGTGTCTAAAATGTTTCTGCTCTGAGGGGGAAAAAAACCTTATTACTTTGTGGTGAATTTTTATTGACACAGCTAGAGAGTAATGCCATATAGAGAAAAAATTGTGCTTTGGTGTGCTGTTCTAGTTGGAAATCTCTTAGCTGACATTATCTCTATAAAACAGTAGAAATTAATGGGAAAAAATTATAACCTTAAAGTACTATAAGATTTTGAAGTGTCCTTTGGATTGAAGTTTAAATTTTCTCATGATGTCAAATGTGTCTTTTTCAGGTTTTAATTTTTGGAAATTGGAAACCAAAAAATGAAATCAATCAGAATGTTCCTTTCCTTCATCAAACCAGATCAAATACATTATAATGGAATAAATGTTTTAAACCTTTTTCTATTTAAAGGATTAAAGCTTACTTTTCACTTTAGATAGTATATATCTGATCTAGTATTTAGGTAAGCATGGTAGAGTAGAAAGAACCATGAGGTAGGAATCAGAACACCTGGGTTTAAGCCCCAGATGAGTACATGACCATGGAAAGCCATTTAATGTCCCCTAATACCAGTCTACTTCTAGCATTATTTGCCCCAGCTACCTTGCAGGAAATAAGTGGGATATAGTAAATTTTTAAAAAATGCATTGCAGACTGTTAATTACTATTAAAATGAGAGAGATGATGTAAGAAGAATTCTGAAATATCCCGTAGAATTGTAATACCTAGAAGTAAAATGTCCCCAAAAGGAATTCTTTAATTTCCTCATTTAGAATTGTGTGTGTGTGTGTGTGTGTGTTTATATCCCAGGCTGCTCATCACTCACTAATAAATTTCAAAAGATCTACAAATCTTCACAATAACTATAGATACTGAATTTATATATATATATATATATATATATATATATATATAATTTAAGCCTATTCTTTTCAAAGTTAAGAAGTAATAGAGATTTACTTATTTGACTGTAGGCATCTAGAAATTGAAAAAAAACAAATTAGCAAAATTGTTCTAAGGCTCTAAAGATGTTATGCTTTGAGTTAAGGTTCAGGTTGACCTTTTTAATATTGCAGCAAACTCACACATCATTAATCACTTCGAAGTGGCCCCAGGTCATGGTAAATGGATGGCCTAATAATCAGATGAGATGTTTGCTATTTCCAAATTATTGTCAATAAGTAGAGTAAGGAGGTGACAATTCAATAACTAATGATTATTAACCTAACTTTTTATTTTTCTAATGTTAATCAAGAACATAAGAAGTAGGAAGGTGAGCCAGAGCATAACACATATAATTATACAAGCATGAAGACAGTAATAATCATGATAAAAGATGTGTTTATTAAAAACAACTCACATCTATCATTATGTACAAGTTGCTCTGTAGCTAGAGATACTGTTTCTAGTTGTCTTAACCACGAGCACAGAACAAAAAAAGTGGGATTCAAAAGATTTTCATTCTGAGAGAGCAAGAAAATGGTGGATATAGAGTTCATGAAAAGCAGGATGAGGATGGATGGGGACTGAGCAGAATGGACTGCAGTAGGAGCAGTGCACATGTGGAAATAGAAAAGTAAATGAAAGGGGCGCCTAGGTGGCTCAGTGGGTTACGCCTCTGCCTTCGGCTCCGGTCATGGTCTCAGGGTCCCGGGATCGAGCCCCGCATCAGGCTCTCTGTTCCGTGGGGAGCCTGCTTCCCCCCTCTCTCTGCCTGCCTCTCTGTCTACTTGTGATCTCTCTGTCTTAAAAAAAAAAAAAAAGAAAAGTAAATGAAATACAGAAAAAACAATCCACATGGAAAATGGGAGAGAAAAGGCAAGACATTGAGAGGGAAGAAATGGGGCTATCTAGTCAATGCAACTTACTGTAGCAGGGAAAGAGAACTTGAGGTCAAGGCTCTTAAAAATAACTAGATATAGAGAATATCTAGGAATAATGTCCTTTGACACCAACCAATAAGCCATGATACAAGATGAACTGGAGAAAATTACAGAATGGTAGTCAGCATAAATCTTGGTCCACATTCTTAGAAGCTCGATCTCCTGGTATTAGAGGTGCCGTTGAACAAGTTGGGGAAATATGGCAAAACACAATACAGTGAAAAACAAACATTAGCATTGGCCCCAGAACCACCTGATTGCCAAAGTAAAAGGAAGGATTCTCATGCAACAGAGAGCCCAGGAGTCCTGGATAGGCTCGCATAAGCATGGGGTGAAGAAGAGAGAGACAAAAGTGAATCAGAGGGAAATAAAGACAATAAGCAACCACTTTGATGTTCTTAAACTTCTGTTAGGACAGTGAAGTAAAGTGAAATTTGTCCACTTACTGAAAACAAAAGATATGGCTTCAAATTCCAGTTTTGGTCTTGGAGGAGTATGGCTAGATGAGAAAAGCACTGGGTTTACAGTAAAAAGTGTGTGAACTTTTGGGACTTCATCAAGATCAAAAGCTTCTGCACAGCAAAGGAGACAGTCAACAAAACAAAGAGGCAACCCACGGAAGGGGAGAAGATATTTGCAAATGACAGTACAGACAAAAGGTTGATATCCAGGATCTATAAAGAACTTCTCAAACTCAACACATGCAAAACAGATAATCTAATCAAAAATGGGCAGAAGATATGAACAGACACATCTCCAATGGCTATCAGACACATGAAAAAATGTTCATCATCACTAGCCATCTGGGAGATACAAATTAAAACCACATTGAGATACCACCTCACACCAGTTAGAATGGCCAAAATCAGCAAGACAGGAAATAACGTGTGTTGGAGAGGTTGTGGAGAAAGGGGAACCCTCTTACACTGTTGGTGGGAATGCAAGTTGGTGCAGCCACTCTGGAGAACAGTGTGGAGATTTCTCAAGAAGTTAAAAAGAGAGCTTCCCTATGACCCTGCAATTGCACTA
>PISX010021568.1:23066-33476 GCA_004024625.1 Mellivora capensis
TGTGGAAAGAACCAAGATGCCCTTCCATGGACGAATGGATAAGGAAGATGTGGTCCATATACACTATGGAGTATTATGCCTCCATCAGAAAGGATGAATACCCAACTTTTGTAGCAACATGGACAGGACTGGAAGAGATTATGCTGAGTGAAATAAGTCAAGCAGAGAGAGTCAATTATCATATGGTTTCACTTATTTGTGGAGGATAACAAATAACATGGAGGACATAGGGAGATGGAGAGGAGGAGGGAGTTGAGGGAAATTGGGGGGGAGATGAACCATGAGAGACTATGGACTCTGAAAAACAACCTGAGGGTTTTGAAGGGGCGGGGGTGGGAGGTTGGGGGAACCAGGTGGTGGGTATTACAGAGGGCATGCATTGCATGGAGCACTGGGTGTGGTGCAAAAACTATGAATTCTGTTACGCTGAAAAGAAATTAAAAAAAAAAAAAAGTGTGTTCATATCCTAGCCCAATCATGAACTAGTTAAGTAAGATCTTTTACAACACAAATTGTTGAAAGCCTAAGATTTTATTGTTTTTTATCTATAAAATGAGAATATTAATAGCCCCTACCTTCAGATTGCCATAGAATTAAATGAGAAAACCCATGAAAAAGTTGTAGTATTTATATTGATGGTAAGGTTAGCTATAGCACCATTAATATTAACTACAGGATCTTAAGAAAATCCCTGGACCTCTATCCATTTTAGTTGCCCAATCTGTAAAATGGGAATTATATGGTAACAAACTGATGATCTGGAGGGAGGCCTAAATGAAATCATTTATACAAAGGGTCTGGCGCACAGTAGGCTCACAGTAAGTAGTAGGTATTATTATTTTAAAATGCTGTGGTTTCAAAGTAAACCAAGTTTCATTTTGTTCAGATGACAAAGATGTAATTAGAGGTTCCAGGGTGGCTCAGTTGGTTAAGTGTCTGACTCTTGATTTCAGCTCAGGTCATGATCTCAGGGCTGTGAGATGAAACCCTACATCAGGATCTGCACTGGGCATGGAGTCTGCTTAAGATTCTCTCTCTCCCTCTCTCTCTGCTCCTTCCCTCTTACCCCCCTCCGCCCTGCCCGCTCACTCTCTCTCTCCCATTCTCTAAAATAAAAATGTATTTAGAATGCCTGAATTATTTTTCAGCATGTATTTTTCAGCATAGATGATGCATTTCATATTAAGGGGAAGAAACCCCATTGGTTGAGATAGTGATATTTGTACTTTCCTTGGGAAAAGCACTAAGGATTAATAGCATCTGAAAGTCATTAGACCACCAAAATTCTGTCTGTCCAATTAACTTAAAACCTGCTTCTGATTTTCAAAATTCCATCCACCTCTTTTTAGCTATGACCATGTCTTCTGCTATTAAAAAGACCTAGTGGTTACCACGTGGAAAAAGAGAGTTCTGGTTATACCAAGAGTTTCAAAATGTGTTCTCTGAGATAAGAGAAGGAAGAGACAAGTAAATTTATTTTTCGAAATCTGCCTGATTTCCAGTAGCCCTGGTTTCCTTTGTGTTGCCGTTGTTGTCTCTTGTACTATATACAGCTCCTAGAGCCATGCTGGGTGCATAGAAGCCATGAAGTAAATAGTTATTCAGTTATTCACTTAGTGAATAGTGAATAGTTATTCACTTAGCAGCCCAAGACTAAGTTTTCCTGGTAATATTTGCTGTTTAGTTGCATTCAAAGACTCGTATCAGCCATGTTTTTGTAAACAGAGATTTAGAATAGGTGCTTAACTCAAAGCTACATTATTATAATTCCAATTTTTTAAAAAAATGCATGCATGCACACACATCTAAAACATCTATAATTAGAGCAAAATGCAACCCCATCTTCTTTATTGGGGATCCATATTGCTGTCATTATAATTGTCACTTTTCAGCACCATGTCTCTTACCAAACAGAACTCATTTTGAAATGCCAGTTTTTTGTTTTTTTGTGTGTTTTTTTTTTTTGTGAAAAACTTTATCCGTTTGTCCAAATGGTATTTGGACAAGAGAAGAGGTTTTTTTTCCTTTGGGTTCATTTTCAGGTTGTTAGCCTAACCTAAAATAGAGCTTCTTTAAAAGTCTGCCCAAACGCTTAGTTAAAACAGAGAAGGGACAGCTGAGTGTTGAGTGGTAGTGTTACATTGAGTGAAGACACGACTGTAAATAACTGCAGTTTTGGAAATGAATGATGCCTTTGACAGAGACGATTATGTCGTATTGACAACATTGATGTCAAACGTGGAGTGAAAATAGGAGATTGACTATCAGCAGCTCCCACCAGTGATCACTTGAAATAGCTTCTCTGAGATAAAGAAACAGTAGCAAATGCATCCCACCCCCCTTCCCTCTACTTACACTCTTTCCTTCCCTCAGAGCTACCTCAGTCCAGCTCCATTATGGGGGAAAGGATTCTAGTGTTCACACTTCATCAAAGGAGGATCAAATACTCTGGTTGTTTTTTTTTTTTTTTAAGTTAATCGTTTCTAGGGCATCATTACTTTCCCTTCTCCCCCCAAAAGGGTAACCACAATACCTAAGAAAAAATGTCAAGCCCTGAACTTCTATAGACGTAATTACCATTTCCAAGTTAGACCTAGTGCATCTAACATAAGGTCTTTGTAATGAAAACCTCACATGGGGTTCTTTGCAGCCTTCAGGGTCATTGTTCACATAAGGGCTAAATACTGGCTTACAGCGGGCCGGGACTCCTACCTCCAGCTAGTACGCAGGCCGCATCGCGGGGAGCGCGGCTGATTAGGATGATCACTGACGTGCAGCTCGCCATCTTCGCCAACATGCTGGGCGTGTCGCTCTTCCTGCTTGTCGTTCTCTATCACTACGTGGCCGTCAACAATCCCAAGAAGCAGGAATGAAAGTGGCGCCTTCTCCGCCCCAGGGTTCCAGGACATAGTCTGAGGCAAGATGGAGGGTATGAGGGGCCTTCACACTTCACTTCACCCCTCTACCCATCACAACATACAAAGCAACTACACCTGGATTTTTTCAAACAACTTTTATTTCCTCAAAGTCTTCCTTAACCCTATGGAACAAGAAGCTGCCACTGTGTAGGGCCCAGTATAGGGTTTTTTTTTCTACTCCCTCCCCCCAATATAAAAATATAGATTAAAAAAAAAAAAAATACTGGCTTACATTCTGGAGACTATTCTGCATGATAAGCTTTCCAGCTTGGAAAAGTGTCATATACTGGAGAGTCTTGATGAGTAAATAATTTTTTTCCATGTCTATCTCTCCATTCATTTGTTGTGTCACGGAGGCTCTTTGTGTTTTTATTGACTAGAAATTATGCTCTTTTAACGTACACTAAAAATGCTTGCATTCCTTAATATTCATATTTAAACCTGTAAAATAATTTTCATGTTTATTAAAACTAGGATACAGCATAGGAGTTAACAGACCACATTTGCATTCTACAGTCAGACAAGTAACTATATATGTAAGATCTCCAAGCCAGTAAATCTGGACTTGGTCAGAAGAATTTTGGGAGGAATTTCTGAGGGCATAGAAAGTCTGTGAGGAAAATGTTTGGCCCCTCATGCTCAGAAGTTACAATGGGATATTTATCTTGGCATGGAGCAGTGTTACCCGCCCTTGTGTTAATCCTGTCATTGTGGTTTCTCATGCAGCTTCGAGGCAAGGATGAGGGTCATTCATGGAAGGCACACTTCTTACAATAGGAATGCCCTTTCTGTTCAGGGTGGGGAGATGGATGGGTGACTTTTTTGGTTTGTTTTGAAAGACAAATATTGTGAGCTTTCTGTAAAATGTTACATGACTTTCACATAGTAAAGAAAGTATCCAGTATTGGAGGCTAGAACCGAATTCTTTAAAGCAAGTACCCCTCTGTGAAATACGGGTCTGTTTTGGAAGTCTTAAAACTTAGTAAGGGATTTAGGAGTTCACGGTCAAGATCACTGATGTGCAAAATTCACTGAGTGAAAAATAAAACCTGTCAAAGAGGAGAAACCTAAGAACATGTCTTACTTAAATAAAACAAAGTAATTAATTAGTTAAAAGACAATAGTTGGGGGCACCTGGGTGGCTCAGTGGGTTAAGCCTCTGCTTTCGGCTCAGGTCATGATTCCGGGGTCCTGGGATCGAGCCCCGCATCGGGCTCTCTGCTCGGCAGGGAGCCTGCTTCCCCTCCTCTCTCTCTCTCTCTGCCTGCCTCTCTGCCTACTTGTGATCTCTGTCTGTCAAATAAATAAATAAAATCTTAAAAAAAAAGACAATAGTTGGTACTCTGTTTCATTAAAAAGAATGTCTTGAAATGTAATTTAATAATTCACCTTTAACACCGGGTTCCATAAATAAGAACCTGTATTTTGTGTTGTTGCTTTTTACCACAAGGTCTTAATCTCTTCATAAGAGACAGATCGGTGGAGAAGACAGCTTTCGATGTAAAAGACTATCTAAAGGCTACCTTCCGGGGCGCCTGGGTGGCTCAGTGGGTTAAAGCCTCTGCCTTCGGCTCAGGTCGTGATCCCAGGGTCCAGGGATCGAGCCCCGCATCCGGCTCTCTGCTCAGTGGGGAGCCTGCTTCTCCCTCTCTCTCTCTGCCTGCCTTTCTGCCTACTTGTGATCTCTGTCAAATAAATAAATAAAATATTTAAAAAAAATAAAGGCTACCTTCCTATAGGACCCGTGTGTTTATTTTCATTTTTCAAGCAGTACATATTAACTGGGTTTTGTATTAGCCGCCTGTAAACTAACAAGTATTTTTGCCCTAGACCTGTCTCATTATACAGAAATATGTGAGACCATTTATTCCTGTGGGCTTGCTCCTTTTACCTCCGCTGCCTGGGTCTCAACTCCCTTCCCTGCAACATGACAGAACTGAACTAACTCACAGGCATGGTCCTTCTGGCTCTAAAATGGCATCAATTTATGATCCTTACTGAGAGAATTAATTCAGTATATATTCTTATATAAATGCTTTTCTGTTCTAAGCTGAATTTATCACTATTTTGTTTTTTCACCTAATTTCCTGTTTTGAGAGAGCTAACAAAGCTCCCCTCTTTACCAATAGCTGCGTCTGTGGAATTTGTCTCCATTGTGTTTAGATGGTTTTGTTCATGTTCACAAAATATGAGAAAATTTTATGCGTACCTCCTATGTTGGCCTTTTGTTTCAACATATTCATTGCACCCTAGTATGTCAGACTTGATAAGTGAATTTGTGTTTGTTCAGGTTTAGAAAATGGGTGTATTAAGAGATCTTGGCTGGTATTTCTATCTCCCCTGTCCTCTGGTTCAACAATATTAAAGAACACCCACAAAGGGTCCAGGTTGTGCTTGAATAGACATTACTAAGTGTCAGATAGGAGCTTTCGGCCTTATGCTTACAATACAGTAGGGATACAAACAAGTTTATAATTACACTAGGAATGAAAGGGAGACGATACAGAAAAAGTAAGCGTTCTGGTAGAAGTGGTTCATATTGTGGAATTGAGAAATACCTGTTTTAGAAGGTGGCTGTAAGTGGACTCTCGGTGAGAGAGTAGGAGTTAAACCAACAGATGGTTCAGAGGCAACTCATTGTTCTCAGAGACAACACCATGCACCAGGACTCTGAAGCAAGAATGCTTGGTGCCTTCAGATTAGCTAATCCCAAATGACAGGAGATGAGGTTGAAATAAATCATACGGGAATTTTGTGTTTAAGAGTAGGATGACCCTATAATTTATTGTCCAAAATGGAATACTTTGAAGAAGGAAAGTGGATCCTGCTGATAATTAACCTAGGACAATAGGCAGAGAGAGAACAGGACGCATCCCCAGAAAATCAGCACAAATTGTTACTACTTCAAGAGAATAGAAAGACAATTAAATCCTTGAGGCAGAGGAGTAATACAATATAATATCAGTTTTCGAAAGATCGTCCTGGTTACTGTGTGTAAAGTGGACTGGAGGAGGACAGAAATGGAGGTAAAATCTTGCAACTGTCTAGATGAGGAATGAGATGATAAAGAGTAGACAGATTTTAGCTACAAATAGGCAGTACAATTAATAGAACTTGGTATTGGTTTGGATGTAGGAAGGGAGAAGTAGAGGGTTGTCAAATGACTCAAGTTTCTATTGCATATAACTGAGTGAATGGAAGTGTGTTTTATTAAGCTATGATAAAGTTAAAGAAGCAGATTTGGGGCAGGAATGGGGAAAGATCAAGGGATTATTTGGGAGTTCCTAACTTTGAGATGCCTGATGAATCTCCAAATGGAGAAGTCATGGAGAAAGCCGTATTTGGAATAGAGATCTATGTGATGGATAAAAATCTATGGGTTGTAAACATTTTGGGTGCCACATTCAACATGAGAATGTCTGAGATTATTGGGAAGGGGTAGGAAAGTGATGAGAGAAGATAGCCCAGGACTGAGTCCTGAGGACCACAAAAATTAAATGATAGGTAAAGAAGGAAGGAACAGCAAAGTCTTTTGGACAATCAAGGGGAAGCATGCTCTATGCCTCTAAGAAGGTATCAGAAGAATTAATATCTTTATCCCTCTGGCCTACCACATGGACCCTGATAACACACTTCTATTGCTTTTCTTACTCCACTAAGTCCCTAACACCTGCCCCCTTGCATCACCTTTCACATCAACTACTTGCACACCAGTCCTCACCTTAGCCACTGCTTTGGGTGTGAGAAGGAAGAACCAAAGAAATAGAAATATGACCAGGAGAGTATATGATTGCAGAAGCAAAAAGGCTATGTCAAAAGGGGATGTGTGGGAAAGGATTTTGAATGCTGCTGAAAGGTTGAGTAATGCAAGACCTGGTTTGATGATAGAAATCAGTGGTGATCTGAGAAGGAGCTGGGATTGTGGGGATGTAAGCAAGATTGCCTTGGGGAGAGTGGGGTTGAACTTGGGTTTGAAGGGAAGCTAAGAAATTAGATACTAATTGGGAATGTAGAATCAAGGGAATTTGATTTGTTTTGATTCTTTTTTTTTTTTTTTGAATGTGAGAACTATTAGTATGTGAATGCTGATGAAATGATCCATTAGAGAGAAGTGGAAGAAATAAGAAAGGGGATAGTTACCTGAGACACAGAACAGAGAGAATTCTGAAAGAAAGGTTGGCTCCTCCTTCACAGTAAGAGGAGAGACGAGTGGATGACTGCAGATGTAGATTTGGTAAGGAGAAGGTAACGCAGAATGTATTATGTGTTTTCTACATCCTCAGAGAACTTTGAAACAGATGATATATCCAGAAAAAAAGAGAGCTAGACAATAGGAGCGACGTAGACAAAGTGTTGACTAGTCACTGTGGCTGTGAGGGGGAGATCACTTTGGACTTTAAGTGTTAAATGAGCATTTGAAGCTGGTGAACATTAGTGAGTCATGATCACAGCTTCTCTGTTGTAAGACTTCTGTCCAGCAGTGTTTAGCTCTGTGGATGCTGGCCTTGAGGAAACGCGTTGCTGGATTCATCAGTGGGGTTTGCAAACTGGATGTGATGGAAGGAGAAAGAGCCCAGGGAATGGAGGGTATTTGCAAAAGATTCATTATAAAGAAGGGCTCTGGAACGAGGGCTATTGAAGGAAGGAAGTGAATTCCTGAGGGGGTTGGTCCATAGAAATGAAGCAATAAGGATAAAGGATTGCAGTTCTCTGCGAGGTCAAAGAATGGTCGCAGTGGGAATGCTCTAGAAGAATAAAAGTGTGACAAGACAAGAGGATCTTTGAAAGAATGATTCTGCTTGTGGTATGGTTTTTGGTATTAAAATTCACTCAATTCCTACAAATTCTGTTCTGTGCTGGGATAGGGCCACACAGGGATAATGTACATTTTATTTTGTCTTAGAAAAATCACCTTTTCCTTTTCCATATTTGTCAAAGACACTCCTTTGAACTGGGCTTAGATTATCACATTATCTGTTCCAGGAAGGTGTCATGAATCTGATGTAGTTTTCTACGACTCTGGGAGCCATACCTGTCTCCTTCTGCTTTACCCTGAGACTTTAGGGATAGACAAAGTTGAGGAAATCCTGATACTGAAAACAAATGTCATTATTTTCTCAAAGGACTTTATGATGTTCAATTCCAGCAACATGCCAACTGTCATCTTATGTTCCCTATATGCCAAACTACTGATATGTATGTAACTATATTATTTTTTTTCTTTTCTGTGTTTGCTGGAAATGGCTTCCCTCTGTTGTCTCATATTCCTCTTTCAAACACTGTCTTCTGTGCACTACCCAACTTGACTACTCCTGAGCTTCTTCTCAGTCTTGTTAGTCATTCATCCTCTGTGCTGAAATGGAATTTTATACTTTATTTTCAGTCTTACTTTGTTATAATAATTTATTTACATGACTGTCTCTTTACTTGACTGTGAGTTGTTTTTTTCCCCTCTTTTTTCTGAAGGCAGGGAACATGTTTATTCATCTCTGTTTTCTGAATGCCTCGCCTAATTCCTGGCATATTTTAGGTGTTAAGCAAATATTTGTTAAAAAAAATTAAGAAATGAACTGATGAATTCCATTTACCTTTTTATAAAGCATGCAGCCATCACTAACAACCGTCATGATATGAAATGGCACACACAGTCATAAGCTTGTTTGCTGACTCTTACATTGTTGACTGTCAGAAGAAAAGTGTCACCAAACACATTTTCATAATGAAGCAAATCTATAATCTGGCATTTATACCTCCTGTGCTGCTGTGGCCTGAGTGTGGTTTAGGAGGTGGAGAGAAAGGGGAGACGATGCCAATGCCGTTCTTCCCAATTTATGAGAGGGCTGAGGAGCAGAGATTAAAATGCAGAGTGGCAATCAGATTAAAAGGGCTGATGAGATCCTAAATACATCCCTCAGGCCACAGAGGTGCCCGAGGGAGCAATCTTGGGAGGACTACAGGCCGTGGAGGGGAGGGAAAAACTAGGCTTCCCACCACTAAAATAACAAGAGATAAAAATGAAACCCCCTTATCTGATTTTAGAATTTGATCTGGACATAGAAACCTTCAAATTATTTATTTATACATAGTGATATCAAGCTCTATCTACTTCCACTCCAAAGGGAACTCTTAAATAATCAAATAAAATGTTAAGGTTTCCTGCCTGAGTACTCAAAGAGGAAGAAGAAAGGAAAAAAAAAAAAAAACGACAATAGGTTTTTGAGATACTCTTTTTCTAATAATATATTTTTAGGTGTGTGTCAAGAAGTATTCATTGTTTTATTTTGTTCAACATAAAAAGATTCATTTTTTCACTAGGTCCATTTCTATGCATCAAATCTATGTATTTTCAATTTTATGCAAGCCGAAATACAAATACTTCCTTTTATTTTTATGTTATAGACAATAAGACATGCGCTAAAGGAGAAAATCCTTCAAATAGGTCAATTTTTTCACTCAAAAGTGGGTTTTAAATGTTTATATATTGTCATTTACAATAAAAACCCATTTTAAATTATTTTAAGCACTTATGTTTAGCATACATCTTAGATACTTAAGTAACATGCTTCTAATGATGCCAATCTTCCAGTCACACCAGCTTTATTTTGACTTTAAAAAGATATTTCCTTTTTGGGACGCCTGGGTGGCTCAGTTGGTTGGACGACTGCCTTCGGCTCAGGTCATGATCCCGGAGATCCGGGATCGAGTCCCGCATCGGGCTCCCAGCTCCAAGGGGAGTCTGCTTCTCCCTCTGACCTTCTCCTCGCTCATGCTCTCCCACTGCCTCTCTCTCAAATAAATAAATAAAATCTTAAAAAAAAAAAAAGATATTTCCTTTTTAACAGAGTCCCTTAAACTATTAAATCTGTTACCAGTTCCAGAAGAATGATGGGGTAAATGGTAGTTATTTTTCTACATGGGGAAACTGAGAGAGACGATTTGCATTATCAGAGGCCATGACCAAAACTTGGACAGTTTATAACTAAATTTGGGTTTACAAGACACATTAGCAAATTAATGATACAAATAGATTTGGATGCTCTGGTGCCCAGACAAATGAGTTTTATATGGGTCTGTCTTTGCTTCTTTTTCAGAGAGTCTAGGTTCAGAGACGAGGGACGAGGGGCATCCGTGTGGCTTCAGAGTATCTAGGAATGATGCAGATTTACACATGGAATAAGAAAGGAAATAATAACAGAGAACAACAAAAAGAAACAGGAAGTTAGGGTGATAGGGAGGAAGCAAAGAAAGGAGGACAGTGTGAGGGAGAGATCTATGTACAAGGTTGGGATTTTAGGTCCTGAAATCTCCATGTAAAAAATACCATTCCAAGTTCAGCTTGTGTGAAAAACCAAGGTATGGGTAAGAACAATGAAATTCATGTGCACTTGGTATGTACTCAGTATGTAGGTCCTTGGATCTTTTAGCAATTTCTGTTTGGCCCCTGACTGATTGTTTGGTTTGTGATTAAGCTGTCTTAAGGGAAATTTCATGT
>PISX010021569.1:0-33200 GCA_004024625.1 Mellivora capensis
GGGGCATCTGGGTGGCTCAGTGGGTTAAAGCCTCTGCCTTCGGCTCAGGTCATAATCCCAGGGTCCTAGGATTGAGCCCCGCATCGGGTTCTCTGCTCAGCAGGGAACCTGCTTCCTCCTCTCTCTCTGCCTGTCTCTCTGCCTACTTGTGATCTCTGTCTGTCAAATAAATAAATAAATAAAATCTTAAAAAAAAAAAAATAAAGAAAAGACCTTGAGGACCTCAGCTGGTGCCAGGATTCCGTGCACCGATGCTTTTCACACTCCGTCCCTGGGGGTGTGCCCCAGAGCCTGCTCCACCGTGAGCTTGGCAGACTGAAGCCAAGCAGACATGCTGGTCCTGGATGACACTGGCTTCAGGCAGAGCCGAGACCCCAGACCCAGAACTTCCCAATGGACAAGATCTCCAGAAGCAATATCCGTACAACACAATGAAAGAGTAACACAAGTCAGAAGAAGGCAGCTCCAGGAGGCAGGCATACACCTCACAGGAAGTGACAGCAAGAGGACTGACAGAAAACAGTCACAGACTTTCCCATGACAAAGGACAATGGTGTTAATGCGGTTGCTAATTCATTGAGTATCCACACAAACAAGACACAGCAATCTTTTTTTTTTTTGCAGGTTTTTTGCAGGTGAGGAAACTGAGGCCTGGGAAGTTTAGAAGGTCAACAAAAACTCAACTCTCAATCTCTCGGATCCAAATTGGAAAATACCTGGCCTGGGTCACAAAAAGCGAAATTTGAAATTAGAGGCCTAAATCATGAAGCAAAAGTTGACTCCCCTTACTGCTGGTTTTGTTTAAGAACCAGAAAGAAAAAACTTAACTTTTGTTAAGAAGTGGCACAGGATTTAGAATGTTCTTTATCAGAAATCCTTTCAAAAGAGGACCGTGGAACTCTAAATGAGTAGGTCCGAGTATCTAAACATTTCCCTTGGACGGAGCGCGGTTCTCCCGTGGAAAATGAGATGCCGAACGCACGCCTAAAATCACTCGCATAAATTTCGTGTGGGCTTTTTGTTCTTTCAAGAAATGTTCTTTTAGGTCTTCCTAGTGGTTTGCACACTTGGTGAAGCATGTTTTCCAAGACACCCGTCTGGAAATGACCAATTCTTGACAGGGCCCAGACTCTCAGTGTGGGTTTTCCTTGGGCCTCTGGGCTGGGGAGGGAGGCCATGCCGGTCTGAGGCCTCATGAATAAGCTGTGTATCACATGCAGGCGGGTGTTCTTAAAAAACACATATATCTTAGATTTCAGAAATGGAAAAAGATTCAGGTCTGTGTACATATGTTCCCAAAGCCCTCTAGTGTCCCGCCTACTGGCGGCTGACTCAGGGGAAAAGCAGTAGTACCGTCTTCCTCACCACAGGGAACGAGTGGCTCTTCCCCGTTGCTTCAGAGGACCCTGAGTCCTGCCCTTTGGTCCCTCGGCCCACATCTACGTGGCCAGGCCACGGGGGCCTCTGGTTTCTGCCCACAGAGAGCAGCCTGTGGGTGCTGGGGGTTTAGATTCCTGCTCGCAGCCCGAGGGAGGAGTCGGAGAGCTCCCCACAGATGGTGATGGCCTGGGACCGCGCTGACTCAGGCAGAGCTGGGGCTGTGAGGGAACGTTTCCAAGCAGATAGTGGGCTCAGTGGAACAAAACGAACAAGCGGCTGTTCAAGGGAAAAGGCCTGTCTGGGGTTTACTCTTCAGGGGCTCCACCTTTGGGTTGTGGATTTCAAGACACAGAGAGCCGAGGGCCCAGGGAGCTCCGGGCCAGGCCTGCTCCTGGGTCTCGGAGCAACCTCTGCCCGTTAGTCCCACAGATGTGAGGAGGGGATGGTGCTGCCCGCGGCCGGCCCTTCCTCCAGTGTGGGGCTGGCTGTTTCCTGGGGCTCTTACTCACTTTCCTTTCTGCAGGGGTGTTGCTGCTGTGCCCTGTCAAGAGGAGGACGGTGAAGACGGTTTTCCCTTGGTAAGCGTCCATCCACGCTAGGGGCCTGGAGAGCCAAGACCAATTCAAAACATGCACCAGAAATGAAAAGAGAAAGGAGTCTGATTTCCTTTGGTAGTCAGTGCTTTCCAAACCCAGGAGCCCCCTTGGACTGAAAAGGACAGAAGGGGGAGAGAGAAGGCACCAGACAGAACTTTGAACACTTCAATTAGGTTAATTGTTCCTCTCACCAGCTAGTGGTACAAGGCCGTGGGGGAGGAGAAGCTCACTTACTCTGAATGCAAATGGCCGGGGAAGAATGTTAAAAATACCTTGCAGAGTGAGAGATTGAGAGAACCGGATGTGTCTTTCTAAATACAAGAATCAACAGGAATGACAGAGAAATGGGGAACAGAGGGGAAACGGGGGTGGGGGTGGTGGTGGAGGGAGACAGAATTAAGGACGAGGTGAAGTAGTGGAGGCCTGACCCCAGCAGAGCCTTTCTGACAACTTGGCACTGGGGAAAAGAGACCCCAGAAAGATTTTTTTCCCGACCTTCCTGACCTTTTCAGTTCAAGCTAGAAGCATCCATGGGGGAATGGGGAGAAAAACAGGAAGCTGCTTAGTAAGAATGGTAAACCAGAAGATAACCTGCAACTTCTCTGCTTCCCCTACTCCAAGTCCAGCAAGAGCTTGTCCCCTTTTGCTGCCGGAGACTCCAGCAACCTGAGTTCTCCCCACCCGGGGGCTGAGTCCTGTGTGGAGGAAGGAGACCCTGCGGCCCCAAACAGGGCAGGAGCATGTTTTCCTGGCCTTGCTTAGTCCCCTAACATGTGTTAAGCCATGCTCACTAGGCTCCCGGAGTTTTTCCTTCCAAAAGCCGTGCCTTCCTGTCCTGCCACTATGAATATACATAAGATGACCTCTTAGCAATTTCCCTGGGAGATTTGCTGGCATAAGCATAACAGAATTTGGCCCTCAGTAGACAGAGGTGCTTAGTCAAATTTCTCTGAGCTCAGACCCAAGCTCCCTGTGCATTAGGCTCCAGTCTGCGCCAGCCTCCTGCAGCCCAGCCAAAGGCACCGGGAGCAAAAACACCCAGTACAGGAGCTCTTCTGCCAGAAACCCTTGCTGAAGTCCCCTGCCGGGACTCAGCAGGCCTGAGATGCTGTAGGAGTCTATCAGGCTGTGCATTTAACTTAAACAAAGAGGAACTGATGAGTTACCCTATGTCATCCACTGAGTCAAGAGTAGATCTGGGATTAGAAAATCCGTCTTATGACTTTTCGTCACATGAGGCAGCCATCTCAGACACCCTCCGATTTTCAGCGCAGACTACCTCTTGCTAGGAGAAAACCATTATGGAGGCATGAAGTAGTCCTAGGAGGATAACAACAACATCAATTCACTGCCTCTCAGTCTAGTCCTGGTTCAAGGGCGGGCCTTGTCTCCGCCACGAGGAAGCGTGAGCCTGGAGGTAGGCCTGCTCCCTTGCACCTTTTTCGCCAGCTGGCCCCTTTGTGAATTTTTCCATCCTTGCGACACCTTGGTCACAAGGAATGTCCAGACTGTTTAGGAATCATAACAGGACACCAAACTCCCAGTGGCACATCATAGGGGCATATTTGGAGCAGGATATGATCATCGCTACGTTCTTTTCTGCACCGAAAACTCACACTATCATTTCAACGAGCAAAGGCTTTCGGATAGAGCCCACTAGAAGGCGCAAAGTACATGCACATCCTTGACATTGCAATGCTACCTGCTCCTTCACCTTAATTTAAGGGACCGTGGGGTCAAGAAGACATTTCTAAAGCACTCATGGATGTCTGAATGCCCGCTTGGTATCTCCCAGGCTGCACATTCCCAAGGTGGCAGGACTGGTGTTAAGAGACCAGCCAAGCCTCCTCGGGGGACTGACAAGCTTCGGTTTTCTCATCTGCAAAATGTTAGCCCTGAGCGCACCAATGTCCCAGGGCCACCATGAGGACTGGATGGAGGGATACTTGTAAAGTAATTAGGACGGTGTCGGTGACATAAATCTGTACAACCCATGCGGCACACATAATAAGAATCAGTGTGAAGCTTAGACCCACCAGTGTAGACTCAGACTTTTAACTCTCTTTCCGTAAGGAAACCAGCGGCTACTTCATAACACAACAGCCTCCCTCCAGGGCTGGAAGCTGAGGAAGTCTCCTTGCGGGGACCTGGTACTAGTTCTGTGGGGTTTCTATGTGTGGTGGTGGGTTTCTACGTGTGGTGGCAGTGGAGCTCCAAGGGGAAAGTAAATCCCAAGGTCAAGAGCTGGTATAGCACAGTCTACCCCCGGCCCCTTGATGGGATTCTCCTCCATAACCCACTTTGAAGACAGGGTGCTCTTCTCTACCTTCTTTACTCAAGAAGGCTCTTTCCTCCATACTGTGGGATCCCCTAGGGCTTTACTTCTCCTGGAAGACAACGTCATCTCATCTCGAGGTTTCCCTCTGGGGCCTCTGTTCAGCAGGTGGGTTAGGGGGGCTGCCATTAGGCAGCAGAAGTGGCGGGAGCCCGGGACAGCGGGAGGGTGGGAGTGGGTGTGTCACAGATCTACAATCTGGCGCTTACTTGCAGTCGTGTTTCTCAATCTCGAAGTGGGGGTTGAAGTTGAGGACAATCTTCTGGTTGGGTTCAGGGGCGTAAACAATCCACTCGCAGTTCTGGTGGGATGGGTAATCCTGGGGGTAACCGGGGGAGGTGATGTAGCCAGCATCTTTGGAATTCAAACGACCTCCACAGGGTGAGTCTGAAAGAAAAGTCAAAGAACCCAAAGAACTTCAAATATGCTACAGCCTCTTTTTTGCCGCCCCCCCCCCCCCCCCGCTTCTCTTCCCTACCCGTGGCTGATTAAAACTGTTTTACAAACCTTTTATGGCAGTCCAGAAGACTAACCTACTTACTCACTCAGTGGAAGAGATTACTTCAACTCATCCTCCCTGCCACTCACCACACACACACACACACACACACACACGTGCACAATCACACACGTTCCCCAAATGAAAATATTCCAGAAAATGATCGTAAATATTCCCAATTACATGCGCTGACGTGAAACAAACAAGAGACCTATAAATGTAACTTGCCCCTGCCTTTCCTTGTCTCCTCTCCTTGGCCCATCTCCTTCTTGTTCAAACCTCTCCTCTCTGTCTTTATCTCATAAATCCTTCATTTCAGACAGTGTCTCCCAGCCTAGCCCAGGCAGCCAGAAGTAAGGGCTCCGGGAACTGACAATAGTGGTTTTGTGGTGCCGACCCACAAGTGAGCCTGGTAACAATTACATGCGATATGGAGGAAACACTTTCAGCTTTGGGCCAGAATAGGCCCTGGAGGGTGATTTTAGTTTCTTCTTCTTCTTTTTTTTTTTTAAGGAAAAAAAAAAAAAAGCAAAATCCCCAAACATTTAATTCCACATACACCACAAATTTGATTTATTATTTCATTATACACCGAGTGGAAAAAATCTGCATTATTTACTGGCTCTGACCTCAGAGCTCCCACAAAAGTGCTTTGTGTTTTTCCCTTGCTTTCTACCCGCGGGCCCTCCTGCCTCGTCACCACCACCAGAGTGTGCTGCTGCCTTGTCCAGGCCAACCAGTCACCAGCCACTTGAAAGGCCACTGCAGGGGGGTAGCTGCCCCTCTTCCCAGCAGTGCCCAGCTGGAGGTAAACAGCTTCCTGTGGGCCAGGAGGCAAGGGGGCGACTTCAAAGGCAGAAAAGGTGGGTGATGACATTTGAAGAATCTCATCTATTTGGGAGTGAAGTTCTGTAATCCCCAGGAGGGGTTCCGGGGAAATGGGGGGTTTTGCTTAATACCACCTTAGAACCGAGGACGGGAAGGCACGAGAGACCTGGAAATATTCAGAAGCCTCCTGGAGACCTTCCTGCGACGTGTGCCTCTCCGAGCATCAATCAGGATTTAATATCGCCATCTGCATGGAGCAGCGTGGGCCTGTGAATTATGTATCACGGCTCAGCATCTACCCTACAGGACGGGCTCTTTCTCCTGCGTTCGCTCTTTGAGGGAAAGGGTCATGCATTTTTTAACTCTACAGGTGCACTTTACTATTCCCCACGTCTGTTGGCATTACTGTCTTCCAGACCTCTGCTTTAGATTACCAGCCTGACAGGCCTTAAATGCATAAAAGATGGGCAGGGCGCACAATGGCGGTGGGACACACAGATCCGCACAAGTAGCCTTTTAGGCATCATGCCTCTGCGAGCTCAAACTGTGCCGTGCTGAACTGCCCAGAATCTAATGGATTCAGGTTCCATTTCCTACTGGGTGGAAAACAAAAGCAGGCCATTTCCTCTGGTTAGCAGAGCCCACATCATCCTTAAACTAATGACCCCGCACCCTCCCCAGTCCTGCAGGACAATGGGCTCAGGCCTCCCGCGGACAGAGAGGAGCCCCCACCCCACCCCGGGCCTGGACCGCCCATTCCTCCGCAGCCAATCCCTGCAGGCTTGCTCACTCCCCAGGCCGTGCTGGGCGCCCAGCACCTTCCAGCAAGCCAAACTGGGGCGGGTTGGTGCTGGCTCATGCACATGCGATGGGGCTGAGAAGGAACCTCTGAGAAAGCAGAGGTGTGGGGACGTCAGATAACCAGCTGCTCTTACCCGGCTGGGAGGGGAGGGGGTTTCTCCCTGTAGAGCTGCTCTGCCAGCTGTTTTGCTCAAGACTGCAGCCCCCACTAGCACACTCACCCCCAAACCACCCGGTTCGCCTTGGAACTCGCCAGAAGGAATGGGAGCGGATCTCCTGTGATGGTTTCTACATTACCCACTCTCTCTCCCTCCCCTGCTCTCCTCTCCAGCCACTCCCAAAAGGAGAACTTCTCCCTCAACCCCTCCTTCCCCCCAAGTTCAAGCTTTTTTAGGAATCAGACCAGGCACACATAAGCAGCAATAAAGGCGGGAAATTTCCTCACAGGAAGGTTTCATTTCTCATCCACACCAGGAGTAACCACTTCTCCACTCAGAAAAAACTGAAACTACGCATAACCCACAGCGGATATAGTCTGTATTTTCCACAGTAAAAACTTAATGGAAAGAAAAAGGAGTAACTCATTTCTTTTTTTAATTTTCCTGCCCTTTCTTTATCTGAAGAAAGTCAAGGCATTTTATTAAAATTTTTGAACACTCATTAAAACACCTGCTTTGCTTTGGTGTAGTTAACCCTTTCAATACCTAAGCCTGTATAAACTCGCACTCCTGTTTGGATGGCACGCACACTGAGAAGAAGACACACACACACAGATACCGAGCAGAAGCCAGGGACACACACCTATTAGAAAGTCACACTTCAGGCCCGTACACGCTTTCCTACCCGCTCGTAAAATATCACACGTCGTTTGCACAGACACATAGCCACCAAGATAAATACTATCATTTCTGCCTCTGTTTTTCTTGGAGAGAACTGAATCCTGGACAGGTATCAGTAAAACGTGTAAAGAAAACACACTTAATCCTTCCACACATCTTCTGGATCACTGATATCTCATTTCCAGGTTTGGGGACCTTCATTTCTTGAACACAAACACGCCCCCAGTAGAAACGAACTCGGCTTTCTTCTGAAGAGCTCTACCGCCCGTTGCTCTGGAGGTCGGTCTTGTGTCCCAGAAGGAACAGCATAAATGCTCTCTGTCCTGTGTCAGAGGAGTCTGGGCAGAGCCCAAAGAGAGTTGAACTCAAGGGCAAACCCCTTTAGGCCAATCTCCGCGTATAGAAGGGAAGTTGACCCTGTGGA
Source organism: Mellivora capensis (assembly GCA_004024625.1). Classification (NCBI taxonomy): domain Eukaryota; kingdom Metazoa; phylum Chordata; class Mammalia; order Carnivora; family Mustelidae; genus Mellivora; species Mellivora capensis. Next base: position 7,703 of record PISX010021569.1, read on the forward strand.
GGTTGGAGCTACTGGGCCCGTTGGGTGAGTTGACAAGGGACTTCTTTCTCCAACTATTTTGTGAATACCTTTCACCTGGGGCAAATTCATTTCCCAAAAAGAAGGCAGACCCTGGCCGGGGCTGTTCAGAGGGGGTCTGTTTCTCCTCCATCTGTGAGGGCAGCCTGAGGCATGAGCCAGCTCAGGCCAGATAAAGACCTGGAGAAGGGGGGGGGGGGCAGAAAAAAAGGATTAAGATGACACCTCCAGACCTAATTGGAAAGAAGGGGAACAGTAAGTCCTAAAGTCCGGAAGGTCTGATTTTTTTCCCCCATGATGACCATTTAGGTGTTTTTACTTGACACGGGCAATGTCAAATGATTTCTGACATTTATATCCTCCAGTCTCTCTCTGTTTTGTTTTTTCCTCTCCTCCTCAGGTGCCCTCATCTTGCGGGTGGCCAAGGCACCATCTGAAGCTGCCTAGAGGTAACCCGACTCTGCATCAGGGAAAGCGAATTTGTATCCGCAGGCTGGCGATTCTGATCCACTCACTCTGCTGGCTTCTGAAGGAACCCACCCTTCTAAGGAACCTAAATTTAAGCCAAACCACTAGTTCCTTGGTAATATCTGACTTTTAGGAAGTAATGAGAAGGAAAAGAAAATATTTCTTAAAATCTGGTCTGCCTTCTAAGGAAATTCAGCTGGAGTTGTTCTAAAGGAACACTGTATGGCCTGCACTCCACACCCAGGTTCACTAAGAAAACCCTGAGGGCTGCGAATACTTTTAAATAATTAGAATTACAATGCCTCACCCCAGGCCCGGCAGAGGCACCAGGAGACACCAGGCAACAGCCTGCTGGCAGTCCCCCAGCAAAAGAACAGTCCCATCCTGGGTTTAGCTGAACAGGAGGAAAACGTCCTTGGCCCAAACAGGGAAATTTAGGACTGGCTGGAGTCAGGTTGTGGTCAGAGCTGGGTCCGAGATGATGAGACCCAGTTACTGGAAAGGCAAGCGGGGTGGTCCCATGGTAGCAAGAAGAGGCCAGTGGATTCCTCACTAGCTGACCTTCCTCAGTCTCAGCTTCCTACACAGTAATTCAATGGGAGGATTAAACCAAGTGGGTAGTTCTCAAAGTTCTTCTTTGAAGAGTTTGTTTTCTCTTTGAACAAAAGTCTACCCAGAACTCCAATGTCCAAAGCAGGTAGAAGGAAGTGGGGCTCTCTTGGGTGCAGGAGGTAGGGTGGCGAGAAGGGGTGTAGAATCCGGTCCCCTCAGTTCCCTTGTCACCTCTGCTGGGCTTTGGGGAGCACAGTTTGAAACGCACTGAACTAGACCCCAGTTCCCTTACTTTAAAATGCCTTGTACAAGAGAAGGGGTAGAAGGATTAGAAGACATCCATTTCTTGTATATCCCTGAGGGTCATATGGAGAGGAGCAGTCGGTTCATTTTCCCTGACAATAACAGACTTTATTTCCTCTATAATTTATCCTTTATCCACAGCATAATCCCATCCTGTTCCTACTTCCAAAGCACTGCTTTCATTTCATTATTAGCAGCAAGGCAAAGAAGCAGCCCTTTCTCCTACTTAAAGAGAGAGACGGTTGTCACCTTGCCACTTCATTAGCAAGAAGTCTTGTCTTCAACATGGTCTCACCACTGACAAGCTGTGTGGCCTCGGGTAAGTCAGGAAGCACCTCTGAGACTTTGTTTTCTCATCTATAAAATGAGAGGAGCGATTCTAAAGGTCAGTTTCCATTCTTAAATTCAAAGCCCATATAATGAGGTGGGGAAAAGATCCCCTAACCCCATAGATTGAACCAAAAATTGAAAAGGTTGTCTCCCCACCTAGAGAACAAGACCTTTACTCAGGGTGTCACTCCTGTTTTATCCGTTTGGTAAGCCCTGAAACAACCTCTATAATTTTTCCGATGAGCACACCTGTCTTGCATTATGGAGAGTTCAAATGTCTTTTAATCACATTAGTCCTACTGATGTGAGCTTCTTTCCTTAACGGAGTCTGTAGCTGCAAATTTATAAACATCGTGGATACGCAGTTCTGTGTCTCAGCATGTGAGCAACACCGATACGTAAAAAGGAAGACCAAAAAGTTTCTTCAAATCCCTTGGCTGAATCATCTAAGCTCCCTGCTCGGGGTTTTAACCAAATTTTGCTCACTAACCCTGGATAAGCTGCTTTTTAAGAGTTATTTCTGTGAGCCGAGGCTGGATTTTGTTTTATTCAAAGCGACTTCGGTCTGTCACAAGACAGTCTCATAAAATCTGTATCTTGGCTTAAACTGGGAAGAAATGAGCCGATCCATCAGCCCAGGAATGCGGCTGTTTGGCCACTTCCTAAGGCAACTGGGAAGGGATGCAATCTATTCAATTTATGGGGCCGGGTAGCAGTGAGTGATGCACTCCTGAAGGCACGGCAAATGGAAATCCCTGTGAACTTTTGCAGTGATAAAGTTCAAAATCTGAATAAAAGAACCTCTGGGAGGGCAGGAAGGAGGGGAAGAGAGGGCGGGAGGGGAAGGCAGCACGTAAGCATGAAGAAATGAGTAAGGAACCAGGCAAGCTCCCTCTTCGAAAACACCCCCAATGGATTCACCGAGGACAGAACCAGGAATTGGGTCTGGGAAGGGGACCTCTGGAAAAATCACTTCCCTTTAATCTGGATTCTAAAAATGAACCTTCATGTAATCGTTAAAAAATGTAAGTTTGATGTGATTACCTCCTCTGACCTCGAATCATGCCACCTGTGGTAACCTTGTTATTTGTCATCTTATATCATAAACAAATGCAATTCCAATAGGGCAGCCAATATAATATCATTAGTTTTTATTTATGTCCACTCTTTTCCAGTCCTCATTGCAAATGCAATTTTGATGCCATTGATGAGAGATGTGGGATTACAATGCCTGCCCATTTCAATAGACATTTGGGGAAGGAAATAGAGGAAGACTAATTTTGAGGTCTCTCCAAAAACCAAAGGAGAAAAAAAGGTAATATAATTTTTTTTTCATTTATTTGGATTAAGCGAACCAAAGGCTTATAGTGAGACACCAGGGGCTCCCATTGGTTAGTGAATGAAATCCAAACCCCTTGGCCTAGCAATAGGGCCTTGCGTTTAGCCTAATGAATCATTTCTGACCTTATTTGCAATTATTTCCCTCCACACATTCTAAAGTGCAGCTTCTGAGTGTTCCCCAAATAAACCCAGTGCCCATTTCTCAGTTCTCATGTTCCCCTGATAACCCTTTCCAGCTCTAATGCCCATCTATCCTCTCAGTCTAGGCTCATATGCCACTACCCCCTCCCTGGTCTCCCACACCAAGGGTACTCTTCCGGCCTCCATATCTAGAACCTCTGAGACCAAAGCTCTTTAACATCTTCTAAGGTGTGCGAGGGCTCAGGACAGCCTTATCCCTTCCGCTGGACCACGGCAACTTGACAGCATGACTCCTTCCTCATTCATCTTTAGTGAACTTTATAGGATCAAACCCAGAGCCTTGCCCAAAAGTCAGACTCTGGGGGATTAATTCACCAACTGCTAGTTGACTAACATAGCACCGAAAGTATCACTAACTAGCACAAACTCTGAGGAAGCTCTATCCAAACTGTTCTGCTTCTCTAGTCCTACCCTTCCTTCCCAACCCAAGTGTGCTGTTAAACGCGAAGATTTTTTAGTGGTGAACTGAGAGTTTCAGTTAACGTGTTTGGGATCATACCTGGTCATAAGTCAAGGCTGAGTTATGTGAACCCGGTCTCCAAAGGACACTCTAAACCCCAGATAATAATGTTGCAGTTCAAAGGATATTTACATTTTAATCCTAGTGATGGTAAAAATAATTTATCTGAGGGTTTCTTCACCCCCTGCCTCTCTCATTCTCCCGAAGGTGAGTTCTAGATAGTTGTTACCAATAGCACCAGGAAGAGGCATGCTCCTACTTCATCACTAAGCTGGTTGCTGGTAATCAATGATCTCTTCCCTCTACCCATCCCTCCCCTATCTCCCTGCCCTTGGCCCCCAAGATGCCTTTTGGGGCACATCTGTTTTATTTTTCCCCTTCATCAAAACAATTATTATTACTACTGCTCAGCCCCCCAGTTTGCAATTCCCTTTATCTTCTTTGCTGAAAGACTGGCCAGAGCCCAGATCACTGGTTATCAGGATCTTCTGAGGCCCAGAGCAGGGACTCACTGGATATGTGCATTAAGCTGGCTAGCAGCCCCATCCACTGCGGGCTACTGGGGAGAGCTTTCCTTTTGTTATTCCCAGCCCCCTCCCTTTTTCCTGGATTAGATCATGACTCTTTTATGAAGACCCAGAGGGAAATAGGATTATTAAGAGTTTTGCTTGGTAAAAGCTATTTTGTCTTTATGATGACTTTCTTGAGTTCAGCTGCTGAGGGGCCTTAATGCCAGAGTAGAAGTTATTGCACATGGTGGGGGGAGGGCACCCTCCGCACATGCTCCCTGCTGAGCACACTTGCAGGGATGAAGGATGGAAGAGGAGAAAAGAAAAGGAAAGGGGGAGAGATTAAAAAAAAAAAAAAAAAGTAGAGATGAGAACACCGCCAGCAGAAGAACAAGGAGAGAGAGAGAAAAAAAATGCAACGAGATGTAAATCTGAGATGAAAATCCAGCAAATAAGGCTCTCTGAAAAACAGTGTGCTGAGATCATCTGAGGCTTATGAAACACAGACCAGCGTTCAGTGGGGAAAGAGCTGAGAATGATAATTATTTTATTACAAAAACACATAAAAGTAACATAAACTTATCACAATGGTTATAATGTACCTTCTATGATCATGAGCTCCTGTTAACCTTCCTGAAGCTCTTCCGAGGATAAAGGCCTTCCAAACTGGACCCAGCAGTGCTCTCTGCAATCTGCCACGGCACAAAACACCCGATGGGGGAAGTAGTACTATCAAACACACTTTACAGATAAAGAAATTGAGGTACAGAGAGAAGGAGTGTTCTGGACCCCCAGAGCTGGCAAATGGCTGAGCTGGCTTTTCAGCCTGGGCAGTCGGGCTGCAGCTTCGGAAGCTGGAAAGCCCAAGGCAGGGCTCCCCAAAACTTCTATGTGACAAACTTATTTAGTGGCATTTAGGGAAAGACAAATATTTTGCCCGGTAGGAAAACTCCCTTTGCTCTTCCCACCTGTCAGTAATCTGTCTGGTCAAGGCTGGGTGTGGGAAGGGCTGGGAGCCCTTAACCTCTTCTTCCCTCCCTGTACACACTGGCACCCAGCTGCTTGTCATCCCAGCCCTCTTTCCTGTGTACCGGAAACCAAGGTGTGTCTTCGGGGTGGGAGGGTGGTGTGGATAGGTTGTTCGAGGCTGAAACCATGTGTCACAACATTGAGGGTTTTTTGCTGGCAACTCCCATTTCTTTCCTGTCGCCCCAAGCCCACTCATCCCCATCCTAAATGCCACGTTGTTATTGTTCTACTGGATAGGGGAAGCATTTTCAGAAATGGGGGATTTATTTTTATAGCACAGCTGGTCTGCCAAAGGTCACATAATTTGGCAATGTTCCCAGTGGTTAAAAATTAATTTCTTCTTATTAATACAACCAAGGTCCCATAGGATTGGAGCTCAGCCTTATCTAAACTTGACAGCTTCCTAAACCTTCAGAAGATCCTTTCTCCTGGAGGGCCAGCCATGCTACAGGGCCACTGTGTCCAGGAATCCAGCCTCACTGAATCCTGTTAGGTAATGAAACCATTAAGCCCCTTGGCCATTTCTCATCAAGGCAGATAAAGCTTTGAAAAAATGCTGTAGGCTCTCTAGGACAAACTTAGGCAGGATCTTCCAGGAATGGGTTAATTAAAAAAAAAAAAAAAAAAAAAGGTGACTTCTTTACCTGGAAGGAAAGGTACAAAGACTAACTTCTGGGGATCAAACTCATGTCTGCCACTCAAGGAGGGTGCCACAAAGATCACAGAGTGGCAAAAAATGGTCAGATGATAAAATACTGCAAATACGTTAATGACAACATAAACTACTGCCCAGACGTCACGTTTGAAGTCCTTTCTCAACAGTGCAAGAAATGAAAAGGTACCATGCTTCTGCACCAACTTCTAAAAAAGAAAAATCTCATCTCTATTTCCTAGTCTTTTCCAGCTTACCAATAAACCTGGCTCTGAATTCCATCAACCAAGAATTGTCCCACACTCTGATCACTGGGTCAGCTCATTCTCTTGATTACTTTAAGAAGCAGCTGAATGAAATGAACAAACAGCACTGGGCAGGGACCTCAGAATCATGTAGCCAATGGCCGTTTCTCCCCACAGAGGCCCCCAGGCCCCTCCCAGCCCTTGTTTACATTCATGCCCCATTGCATATGAACTGGCATTTGGACACCTCTTTTTCTATACTAAGGAAGGTAGGAGCTGACCTCTCTGTGGCCAAATGTGGACTTTATAGTCAACAGCAGGGGATGAGAGCCATTTGGTAGACAGCAGGAGTCCCATCTAGATAGTCTGGGGTTTCCAAGTCACCGCAGTCTTCCAACCTTACATTTTGCCAGTTGGGTGCTCTGTGACTTAATCTGAAGGCAGACTGACACCAAAGTCCAAACCCGCAGTGCTGCCTGGGCATTTGCAACCCTACCAGGCACATCCTGGACAAGAAGGTGCTTGCCTGGAGCACTCAGTGGGGAGCTCTCTTCTTTCCACTATTTTGCCCTGTGTGCTCTGTTGGCAGCTGGTAAGAGCTTCACTACCTCCAGTGGCTGCTTATGGGATAAAGTTTACTGGGCACGCATTGAACGTGGGCATGAGACCAGTCCCCAGAGCCTAGAGCCTGCTGTCTGTGTACAATCTAGGAGTTCAGAGTTTTGCTTGCAAATCATTACACCTGCCCATAGTCATCCCGCATTTTGGGGGGAGGGGCTAAAAAAGAAATCCTTATCAGGCGCCTAGAACGTCATTGCTTCTCTTTTAGGATTTGTTTGAACCCAGACCTGTCTCCCACAGACAGTTTACACCTCTTATCTGATCATCCACTCCAGACGCAAGGTTGATTGGCCGCGTCTGCCCGTGTCCATGGCAATGGTGTTTAAACCCAGGCATAGATCAAAGCTCTGGGGGCGGCAGAGGGAAGGTTGCTGGTTATAGGGTCTGGGTTCTTTTGGCCCCAAGCGACGTGTCCCGGGGGTGGAGACATTGGGGAGTTGCCACCATCTGAAGAAACCCATTGTCAGGACCTGAATAATTTCCGGAGCAAGCCGCAGTCTGCCCGCCCCCCCCCCCCCGCCCCGCGCCAGCCCCTGGACATTGGCTCTGCTCTGCGGGCGCCCCCCACCCCGCCGCCGGGCTCCTGGGACGCGGCTGGAAAAACTGCGGTGCAGTCAGCTGGAGGCAAAGGGTGGGGGCAGCCGTTTAATCACAGCTCGCCTCGCCTCCATTAACTTGTGTTGATATTAAAAAGAAATCAATCAGTGAAAATGAAGCGTTGGCTGTGGATATTTCTCTTTCTCACGTGGAAAAGCAAGGAGCGAGAAGGCGGGGGAGGGGAAGCTGACCGCGCCGGCGACTGCAGAGGTTTCTCCCAAGCGGGGAACCGCAGCGGCGACTTAACTTTCTGGCAGTGGACAGCGTGGAGGAAATGCCGCAAGCCTCTCCCTGGGGGTGTCCTTAGTCAAGGAGGAGGAGGGGACAAGGCTGGAGTTGTTGGAGGCAGCCAACTTCTCCCAGTCTCGAGCCTCGGTTTTGCTTTCGCTGGTAATATTTTTGCCTAATAGAATGTTTATGGATCGTTCGGCTCTGTTTCTGCTGCGTAGCCCAAACAAATCGATGCAGTGTTAGAGGCGGCGCTGAGGGGTGGGGCAGGCTGGAGGGCCACCACGTCCCCGCCACGTGGACGACCGCGCGCCGCGTGCTCCTCACCTGCTCGGGCGCCCGGGTGGGCGCGGGGCGCTGCTAGGAGCCGTGCGCGTTGCGCGCATTCCCGAGGCTAGAGCCGGCTCCTCTCCGCCCTCGGTTCTGAAATCGCGCCCTGAATTCCCGCCCCCCAGTTTGACCAACGCTCGGATCCCCAGCTCCGCCGGCCCCGGGCCTCAGCCTGTCGGAACCGGCCCTCCAGGGGCGGAGGGGGGAATTCAGCGCAGAGCAGGGCGCAGGAGACAGGAGGGGGCGCTCAGGGCAGGGCCCGCCGGGCTGCCCCGAGCCCCCGAACCCAGGCAGAAGGAGGCAGGCAGGCGGCGGGTCAGGGAGTGGGGTGCCTGGAGCGCGCAGCCCATGCGGCCTCCTGACCGCCCGACCGCCAGTCCGAGAGGCTGCCGCCTCGGCCGAGGGGTTATTTGCTCGGTCGCTCCCCCTCCTGCACCTTCCGCCCTCCCTTTCCCTTGACTCCTTCTCCGAGCGGGTTCCCGCCACCGCTGCCACAGCCTGGGCTCAGCCCCCTCCCGGCAGGCGCGCACCGGGTGAGTCAGAGGTTTAGTAAGGGCCTCGCCCTTTGCCAGCGGCTGCCAGCTCCTCGGGAGCCAGTCGGGTGCTCCGACGGGAAGCCCGAGCTCCCCGCGGCTTGCGATCGCCTTTTTGAGGGGCTGGAGAATATCCACCCAGCGCGGGTCCCAGCTCCGTGTTCCACAAGGAGGTCCCACCCCGGGTGCCCGGCTGCCTGCGGCTTCGTGGTGGGTGACCTGCCCGGCGTTCCGCGCCTCTGGGCTTCTCTAGAAGTGACGCAGCGCGGCCCGGGGCTAGGATGGGAGGGGGCTCTGCGGAGAGCGCGAAAGGCAGGTGGCAGAGCGGGAGTGGGCTCGAGCGGGTGTCGCACGCACACGTACACTCCGCGCAGCGCTCGGGGACAGATGTGCGAACATCTGGGGTAGGAGATGGCCTCTGAGTCTTTACGACCCCTCCCGCTCCGCAAAGCACACGGTACCTGAAGTTGGGTGTGTGTGTCCGCGCGCGTGCGTGTGTGTCTGTGAGAGCGCGCGCGCCGGTGTGTGCTCCAGTGTGCGCGCGCTCGCCGGGGCCTACTAGGGTCCGTGCCTGAACACATTTTATACCGTGGGCATCTTCACCGCGTGCGCGCGCGCGCGCAAACACACACACACACACACACACACACACACACAGCGAATCACACAGACATACATAATTTATGCAGCATCTAGGTCTGTGGGAGGTAATTTAATTTCGCTTCAAGCTGGGAACTTAGAATTAAGGCAAGAGGGGATGGGGAGACAAGTGAGACCTGCGCCCATCTCTTTGATCCGATTTGCAGCTGCCCTGAAAACCAGCTATGGCAGAGAAGGAGCAGCAAACGTGTGGATCTGGATAGCAAATGAGTTCCCGAGTCTTCCTTCCCCTCAACTAAACACTCAAGCTTAAATGGGGTGTGTTGGCGGCGAGAGCCAGAGCACCAGGCGAACAGCTTCCCTTCTGGGCTCCCGCAGGAACCCCTATGCCGCGGTGATGGAGGGGAGGGGCCCAGGAAGCCGCAAGGGGTTAGCCCTACCACGGCCTCCGGCCGGCGGTAGCCTTGCAAGTGCCTTCCGCTAAGGGCACTTCACGAAGGCTTTATCTCCTCGTTCTCTTTTCACCGTTTCCTCCATAGATGGTTTCCCCAATCTCAATCACCTGTAGCAGCTTCCAAGAGTTTTGTCGGATTCCCCACACTGTTTTCAGAGGGGAGAGAGGCTCACTCACGGGAGAGTGGTGTGGGGAAGGAAGGGCAAGCCCCACTGGATTCCCTGCACTCAGCAATCCCTTCTCAGGCCGTGTGCCCCTTGCCAGCCCTCCTCCCCGCTGCCAAATACTGGCCCCAGACTGTTCTGGGCCTTGCAGTCCTTATCTCTGCAGTCTGTCCACACACCCTTTTTGGCAGTGGTTGAGAACAAATTCCACTCAAAAGTTTCTAACCACTTCACAGGAGTAAGAGACCTTCGAAGGCGACGCAGTCTGTTTTATCTAATAATAATTTTAAAAAAGAACATGATTTACTTTCCCAGAAAACACATGGATGCAGGAAGGAGAGCCGTGAAGACCAGCCGCCTTGGTTGCCAGCAGCACCCAGCCCCAGGCCCCTAGCTCAGCTGCAGGCCCACTTGCTCCATCAGCCTGTGCCCTATGATTTCCAGGCATATCCACACATTCTGCAAAGAATCCACAGCACTGGAAAACCAAAACTAGACTCTTGTGTTTCCCAAGCCCTTCAGTTAACATTGCTCAATGTAGCTAAGTGGAGAGAATGCAAATGATTTATATTTCACTGGCTAGGTTGAAGAAACTCAAGGGAGATGTGCTCTGCTTCAAGACAGGGGGAAAAAAATCCCAAAAACTGTAATGCAAAGGCTTTGTAGTATTTTTAAACCTTTGATTCAGTCCATATGTGACATCTGAACACCGCCAAATTCTGTCTATGTTTCAAAACACACACACACACACACACATACATACATACACACACACACTCCTAGAAGGGGAGAAAAGTTGGGTTTTAGGAGCCGTGGTGGTGGTGTAGGGGGGCCGGCTGGGATCTCTCTTTAAATTATTTAGTATAGAGGAAGCCTCTTTCTATGCCATTCCGTGGGGCCCGTATAAGCGGTTGGTTTTAAAGGGAAAAGCATGTTGAAAGGAACAGAAAAACTTTCAGGGGCTTACCTGGTTGGCCTCTCACTTCGTGTCCTGAAAAGTAGAGAGCTAAGAAAACCCAGGTGAGAGGAAACATATCCATTTTGGAGAAGGAGGCTTTCTCCGGAGCTGGGTTTGTAGATTTCTTGTATAATTTTAAGTCTTTTTGTTTTCCTCTCTCTTGCTTTCTTCCTTACAGTGTCTTCTGCAAAGGTCTCTAATGGTCAGTGTTTCCCTCCTGGGTCCTGGCGGCCCGTCTTCGCCTTATTCCTGCTGGATTCTCACCTCACTAAGCGGAGGGTGGCTCTCGAAATCAGCAAAGCGGGAGCAAGCTGGCAAGAGGGGCCGGGTTTCCTCTCTTAAAAACAAAACGCATCTATGTCCTCTCCAGTTCCTCAAAGTATCCTTTCCTTTCTCCTACAACATCACGAAGATTTCCCGAAAGCCAAGCGTAAAAAAGTATATATATAATAATGATGATGATAACAAGAAAAGCCCAGATTTGGCTTGGGCATCCCACGGTCCCCAGGCAGCTGTGCGATCTCAGAGGCGTAAGCTGACACACATCCCCCGGCACCCGGGACCGACACGCGGGCGGAGGCAGCCACCGCCGGACTGCCGGAGTGGGAGGCGACCGCCCAGCTCTTGCCGTCGCCGGGTTCCCCTAGCGGGAGCCTCCCCGGCGACTACACCCGCTCGGCCCGCCTGACGAGGGGAGTCAGAGGAAAGAAGCGGCGGCGGCTGCTGTGGCTGCTGCGGCTGCTGCTGCTGGCGGGGCGGCGGCGGCGGCTGGGATCGCCTGGGAGTGAGCGAGCCCCTCTCCGAGTTCGCTCGCGCCCGCCCTCACCTCCACCTCGCCCAGCGCCTCGCCGAGGTCTGCGCGTCTGAGGATGTGCCGGGGGCGGGCTGCGGGCTGGTGCCTCGCTCGCCTTCTCTGCTTCCCCTCCGGCTCCCCCCAGCCTTTTCAGGCCGAGCCGCATGTGGATGTCAGAGCCGCGGCAGAGCTATCCGATTACGCGCCGGCTCAGGGCCCGCCCCTTCTGTGTTCCTGATTAAAGAGGCAGCCGCGGAGACGCGCGGCGCACAAGTCAGCGCCGCGGCACCCGGCTCGGGCGGGGCGGCGGCGGCTCCCCCCCCCCACCCCCGACCGGCCGCCGCCCGATCAAAGTTGAGGCGGCTCCCATCCAGCCGCTCCTCTCCCACCCGCACCTCCCGCCCACCCCGGGCACCTCCGCGCCTGGCTGCGCCCGGCCGCCCGCGCGCAATGCCCTGGAGAGGGAGCGCCCCGGGGCAGCTCCGGGGCGCGCTGCCCTTGGCCTTGCCGTCCCCGCCCGCGGGAGACTCCGTAGGAAATGCGGGCAATCCCTGCCCCCCCACCCAGATTGCCGAGCTCCGAAGCCACACACGTAGAAGGCAGCACAATGCCACGCGCAATGGCGTTACAAGAGGAGTTGGGTGGCGTGCGGTGTTTAGTGTAGGGAACCAGGCGGCGGCTCAGCCATGCGTTCGCACAGGCAGCAGTGCGTGGCGGCGACACACACGGCCGGCCCCGGCTGAATAAGACCCCAAACACTCGTGGGTTTACTACTCGGGTCCTTTGTTGTGTCCCAAACAGACTCCTCTCCTCGCTGGGTAAGGGTTCAGTTCTCCCTGCGCGCCCAACTTGTAACTATCAGAAGAAGAGAGAATTTCTACCAAGAATTTCTTCAGGTAATTAAAATGGACTCCCCCCCAGTCGTCCCCAAAAGTACGGGTACGTGAAGGCTTCTCCTCCGAATGCTACTGTAGCTACTTCTATTCACCTTTTCCCTAGGGAAATGTGGCCACAGCGCGCCCGAGAAAGAAAAACAGCATTATGCCAACTATTTTTAAATGGAGGTGTGAAAACTGTTTAGAGGGAGTTGTAAGCTAACAGCTGGGGAAACACTTGTATCTTTGTTTCTGAGGATGGCTTTGTGGATTCCAAACTGTCTTGCTTCACTAAGCACCTATTACTACATTATCCTAAAGACTCCAACAAGAACAGTCTAAATAACACTGGCGTGTACCTTCTCTGCCACTCGGCTGATGAAGAAAAATAAAGTTTCGGTGACAAGAAGCACACACACATCTGAAGATCCCATTTATTTCTTTGCTTGTACTTGTGGATTCTTCTGGGTGGTTTTCCCTCTTATCTGGACTTGCCATTAGCTTTGTTTATCACTTTTAGTGTTTGAAAACTCTGTAACTCCCACTTAACTGTTATTTACACTGAGATAACCAAAACAAAATTGAATCAGAAGTGATTTGCAATAGTTGAGCCAAGTCATGGAGGGATTTTACAGTGCTGTGTATCACACTGTTAATCTTAGATGCCTGGTTTGAAAGGGTTTTTAACAGAGGCCCAGTGAGTTCTTCCAGGGAACATAACCCCTGGCTGGCCCAAAGGCTACCTTTCATTCCTTTCATCCCCCACTCCCAACCCTCCCTCTTCCTTCTTGCCCTCCTTATTCCCTTGGCTTGAGAACACATCTACGTTATTTAAAACTCCATATTTACTTTTTTTTCCTGTTTAAACATCAAATATCAAGAAAGACCACCCCTCCCCAGTATTTAATGGGAGAAAGAGGCAGTCTGGATTTTGAACCTTCCACAGAGATCCCAGCTTCTGTCATTGCCAAGATGCTAACCTAAGGACAAGTTAACACTACTCTCTCTAGAGACACAGCCCGTATAAAGAAAGCCACTTAGTATCACCTCCCCCCCACGACTCGCCAGGGGTACCAAGCCATTCGTGCTAACAAGTACCCCACATGGAAGAATCCTGTTTCTGAGACCGTTACAGCCAGGGTTTAGGTGAACGGCACAGGGAGGAGGAGGAGAAGGAGAGAGAGAAAAGGTACCCTGAAACCCATTGGGAAAGCATAAGAATGGCAACTCTGGGATCCTGCTCCTGGGGGTCCCCCTCAGGCAGCTTCAGGGGTCCTTGGTATGGTAGGGAGAAGGGTCAGTACCAGTGTTCTGTTCCTGGACCTGATGCCCAGCATTATGGATTTTAATTTTTCAGAGGTGTCCTAAAGAGGAAGCTAACTTACTTCCTGGCAGTCCTCAGCGCAACTGCTGCAAGACTTCTCATCAATCCACCTGAGGGAAGTCCTGATTTCCTGCAGTTGGGTAGTGGGTGAGCCTGGTTCAGAACCCTGGGGACTCCAGGCGGCCGGACCGCTCCTAATCCTCTAGGGGGCAGCACTCAATAAATAATGCGAATTCTACCAGCCGTAGAGCTTCTGGCCATGGTGCATTTACTCCCCGAGCTCAAAACCCTTTCTGAGACCAGGAAAGAGAGAGAGACCGGATCTCCCCCAGACCACTCTGAACAAGAGCCCACGGGCCCAGGGAGGACTTAGAATTTCATTAATCCAGAACTTCCAAGGACTAAACACAGATCTCACGTGGGCCTGATGAAAAAGAAATCTCTAGGGCAATTCTCCAGCCTGGGACTGGCTCAGACCTGCCAGCCCATTTTTGTCTAGACTTGGAATCTCAGGGGTTTGGCTGTAGTTGGTTAGTTTCGACCTGAGGTTCCGCTGTGAGGAGCTAGGCTCTGTACTATTCATTATTTTGGGAGTCCGCAAACACTGCCTACTAAAGGACGAGAAGTGTGGATAGAAACATGGGCTTGTTGAGAGAAAACACTGAACCAACCAGAAAACAGCTAACCAGTGAGTCTGAGATTCCTGGCAGCGTCACTGACTCACCTGGGATGTTTCACATCATTATCCTTAATTGTGAAATAATAATAGATAATCCCATCCTACATTCCATTCCTTTGACAGGAAGGGATGTGGGGAACATAAAACAGATTTGTAAAAGAAGCTAAGAGAAAGCTGTAACCTGGCCACACCCCAGTGGAAAGATGGGTGTTCCCAGCTAGACACCCTACATCTGAGGGCCAGGGCACATCAGAATCACCCAGGGCAACTGTTAAAAATTCAGATCTCTGGACACCATCTTCCTGCAAATCAGATTCCTTGGATCTACGGTGGTGTCTGGGAATCTCTATTTTAAGACACATTTTAGGTGATTCTAATGCAAATGCTCAGCTGGCCAGCCATTGGAAACCTCTGTTCTGAGGTGTTATACTTACACAAGCCTTCCATGTATGTACTTCCATCAGAGGATACCTGGATAAGTGTTTCTCCACATTTTTATCTCCAGGCACTTTTCAGATAGGGGGTAGATGTTTCAAGGAAAACATTGGAAAAAGCCTCCAAGAACATGTCTCTTAAAATGTCAGAGCGGTGGTATTCCCAGCTTTACCTTGTGGCATTTATTTAGCAGCAAAAGCAAAGAGCCTTTTGAAAGCACCAAGAGCCTCTACCTCTCGGGGGCGGGAGGTTTGCAAGAACATGTTCAAAGTACTAGCTGCTGGGGTTTATGGAGCTGGATCCAGCCCTTTCAGCACCAACCCACTTAACCAATTGGTTGTTACTAGAGGTTTGTTTCAGGTATGGTTTTCCATCTGTGTTCCTCACATTGTACTTATTAAATGCTCATGGAAGCATGACTATGCAGGAGGTGTGCAGGCAAATAAGACATTTGGGTCTTGCCTCCTGGGAACACCGAATCCAAAGGCTCCAGAAGTTTCGTGCTTCCACCCACAATAGACACCACCTGTCACATGATGCTTCCCCTTATCTGAGCACCGCCGCCGATAAGCTCTCACCCTGAAAGGGGGAGATACCAGGCATAATTGCGTCTTAATCTGTAATTTACTACATTGCCCTGGTTAATATTTAGCTACATCTGTCTCAGAAGCAAAGCCTCAGTTAAGTTAAAAATAAGTCCTCATTTTTTATCCTCTCTTTTGTTTGAAGTGAAGTCCAGGTTTCTGGTCAATAGGTTTTTTGTTTGTTTGTTTGTTTGTTTTCCTCCACTCACTCCTTAAACAATGTTTTTCTTTGATTCAATACATTTGAATACTTAGTAGTTTCTACTTGATCTGACCTTTGGTGGGGTCCCAGAATCTTTACAGACTTCCATAAAATATCAAAATCTCCTTTACTCTAAATTGTGTCCATCTCTCATCTCTTTCTTGGACACGGATACTAGATCAGGTAGGATGGAACCTTACAAATGGAAAAAAAAACAACAACAACAAAAAAACAGTGAGCAAAATGTGCAAAATTCACTCAAATATCCCGGAATCCTTGGCAAAGGAAACGAAAGGAGGCACATTGCTCCCTCTAGTATGCTCGGCTTAACGAGGCAGATCTCCCTCGGTCACACTGATTGTTGTACATTTGAGGCATCAGGGTCCCCATCAACCCTTCTCTTCAGAACAGAATCCTCCAGTATAGCTTTCTGCCATGATGGAGCGATCTGTGCTTTTCCCATGGCGAACGAGCCTTTGAAATGTGCCTCGTGTGACTGAGGAGCTAAATTTTAAATGGTATTTAACTTTCTTAAACATGTTTTGGATCCCCTCAAAAAAATACAGATTCCGTTTGTGTTTAGCAGCTCCCATGGGAGACAGCTCAGCTCTAGATAATCGAACACCGGGGCTGGAGATTTCTCACAGAAGCCCATAGACAGGCATGTAGTCTGTCTCTGCAAGTCGCTGAGGCTACTTCGCTCGTTCACCAAAAAGGGAATCCTAGTATGAACAGAAGCATCATTTGAAAATGTTTGGTGTGTGTTTGGCAAGGAGAGAAGGGCTGGATCATATTATTATCTATCATCCTGTGCTCCGTCTGTGTTCTCTTGGATGACTTTTCCAGAGCGCTCACTGGGAACCAGACACTCCACAGAGCTCCCCGGGCTCCTGGCCTCAGCTCTGGGCCTCAGTATAGAGAAGCAGGTTGGGGCAGCAGAAACCTGAGGTCAGGACAGATGGACCTTAGGTCTCTGCTGCCCTTGAGTGTCCTTGAAATTCTGTTAACTAATTTGGGACCAGTTTCCTCACCTGTAGAAGTGAAGGGGTTAGTTTGAATGACTTCTATCCCTTTACAGTTTTGGATTTTGGCTAGGAATATTTCCTGACTCCCTCCTCATTCATAAATTTAAAACTGTTTTAGATCAAATTTCATAGCCACCCTAAGTAATTAAAATTAATAGCCATTTATCCCCCAGGAAGACATTAATGCATGGATGGGGCTTAATTGGATATTCCGTTATCACAGTATTTACATGAGTACCTTTTCTCAAAGAGTGAGTAATAGTATGTTAGGTATCCTGACAGGGCTTTCAAAAGAGAGTGTTGTTGTTGTGTTTTTTTTTTGGACAAAGTCCTTTTCTAGATCCTCAAGAAAACCAAACCAAAATAAAACAAAAAACCCAAAACAAAACAAGAAAGAGATTCCACTTGATAATCACAAACAAAAGGCAAGAGCTTATTTATAACTTCATGGCATTTATAGGTGATGCAATTGGAAATTTTAGGGTTATGATCTGAAATTATCTACCATTCAGGAAAATCTTATTCTGAACTGAAAATTCCCAGTCTCTCACTAAATGTATAGACTAATATTCTTAGAACCTTGAATCTTCCATCCATGTGTGTACATGCTTTTCCTTCGTTCCTGTGCAGACCTACCCTGTCAAACCCCTATAGATTTACAAGGGATCTCTCTCTTTCTCTCTCCTTCTTTCTTTCTTCTCTCTCTCTCTCTCTTTTTTTTTTTTTTGTTATTGCTGTTTTTGAATTTATAACCTGTGACTTCTGGTGCCTTAATTAGACATCTACATGTCAGGTGATTGTTACATTATGATGGCAATAGCTGCTAATTTGAGCATGAAAGTCGTGATGGAAAGGCAAGAGTCAGGGAGCTGACCTTTTGCAATTGAGGATACTTCAGGGTGGGTTAATTCACACCCACCCTAGTCATTAGTTCCCACTCTCCTCCTTCATATTTACTCCTACGCAGTTTACCGAGCTGCCAATCAGCTTTAGTATCAGGATCAGATCCCTGTGGGGGTGGGGCGGTGGTGGGGAAGAGGCTTGGAATGATGCTTGCTCTCCGCAAGGAAAGATAATTTGTAGAGGCATCTCCAGACTGGGATTCTATTTGTTTTCTAAATTAAAGAGAAAGTAAGTGATACATGTAGATCATTAAAAAAAAAATTTGAACAGTACAAAAAGTACTGTTTCATTGAGTACAAAAAGTACTCAATGAAAGCTCAAGCTGCCCTCCTACCCTACCCTCCAATTTTATAATTTACTTCTCCATTTCACCTCCCCTTTGATACCCTTTGGCAGTCAATATCCTTCCAGAGTTATTGATACTATGTTCCAAGTTACAAGAAAAAGCACATTTTGTGTTTTTCTCCAGCTCTCTTTTCTTCCCTTCCTACCCTAAGCAGTAATGATCTTGAAAACCATTAGGGGGCAGCTGGGACCAGAAAAGAAAACCGCAGGAGCACATGCAGAACTAAAATTCAAGAGGAAGAGATGCGCGAGGAAATGAAAAAGGAACGTTAAGGCGAGACATCAGCAAAAGTAAAAAAAAAAAAAAAAAAAAAAAAAAAAAAAAAAAAAAAGGAAAGCGGAAATATACAACAGCAAAGCATTACAAAGTGAAAGGAAATGGAGAAGGAAGTTACATTAAAAAGCTAAAGGAAGGTTAAGTGTAAAGGGAGGGGAAATTTACAAAGGTGGTTGTTTTTTTTTAGCTAAACCTGTAGAGCCTGTATTGGCTCAATGTTAGCAGAAAGTGGGAGGTTATCTTTTTCTGACCGGAAGGCATTTATCATACTAGACTTTACATTCTTAGGACCTGGAGGGTTGAGAGCACCCTCTGTCCATTTGGGCTTGTGATGTGGGGCAGGGGACAGGAAGGAGAGGTCTGCCTCCCTTACATCTTTAATGCTTCAGAATGCTTTCAGCCCTCAGCAAGGCAGCAAAATTAGCCTGAATATAAAGGTGCAATTCTATTTCTCAATGCAGCAGAGCTCAGAAATGAGGGAATGGGTTTCTTTTGAAGCTGATGCCATAATCAAAATGCTTTCAGGTGTAGTTCAGGCAAACCTCCCCTGGTTTCAGCAGGTTAACTTCATTAAAGCTCCTAGCTACTGCTTTAATGTTTTCTAGGCTTTCCCCCTGGGTACATTAGGCAGAAACAAGCCCTCATGGGAGTTCTGTACCCTGATGTTTTGCATTGTGAATGGAATGCAGGGGCAACATTTATGCTGGGATAATATGAAATGGAAAATTGTTTCTAGAGCACAGTAAATATGATCACTTTTAGCTTAGTCTTCTTTTCTCTTTCTAATCCAAACTTCCTATAAAGCAGACAGGAGAGACGTAAGGAAGCCCTGGTCGAGGGTCACTAGGGAGGGTGTGGAATGCCTGGCCATCCTGTATTTATTATTGCCTAAATCTGATTCAGAGGACAGAATACTCCCAAACACAATCCCCAACGTCGCTGAGCCAAAATCCAGTGAAAACTTTTGTTTTAGAATCAAAGGCACTTCCTCTCAACCTTCCACCACAGTTGTTAGATTCCTGTATTTACTAAGGCTCAGGATGAGCAGGGGACATTTCGGGCCAGCTGGGCTATGAAAGGAAAAGCCCAAGGTGCACTTGCCATTAGGGCCCACTAAACCATGTGCCCGATGAAGCTGGCGCTTTCTCGAGCAGGCCCTGGAGTTTTGACAAACTGTGCTTGAGTTGTGACACGCAGTATCGCAAACATGGGTCATTTTTGCGGAATTTAACTTTCCTCTGTAGCCTCGCGTTGCAAGCTCTCTGTAGCCCATTCTCGTTCTTCCTTTCTTTGACATGGAGTCCTGCAGTTTAGTTTCAAAGAAGTTTAAAAAATCAAAACAGGAAATCTGGCCAAACAAAAACCTCTCTGACCAGAAGCAGTTTGCTTCCTTTAAACAAGTCCCCCAAAGTTAAATTACAAAGCGAGTTTGTCTCTTTATTAGAATTTAGCTAGGAGCTAGGATGTGAAAACACTTCCCATTTGATTTCCCATTTGATTTGATCATAATTTAGAAGAAATAAATGTAATTTCTGACCTTTCAACACATCTGGAAGTGTGCCTGTAGCCATACCCGACTGGCAGTATTCTCACAAAGACTGGGGCTTCCTAAGCCCTGAGCTCCCCTAGCTCTTAGAAAATGGGAAAGTTGCACGGCGGGGGTGAGGCGTATTCTAGGGCAAGTCAGCCTGATAACATGAATAATTAGGTTGACAATGTAAGACAGACATGTCAGAGGGAACTAACTCAGGCCCCCGAACCCGGGTCAAGAGACCTCGTTCCTGGTTCTAGCTTTTTCCCTGGCACTGAGTATGCCTTGTGTCATGAGATCCATTCTCTCTTCGTGATGCTGCTTCCTCACTCATCCAGGACACCTTGTTAATTTCAAAGCCTTGGCCCTACCAAGGGCCACCGAGGGCCCTACCACCCTTCTGCTGAGTCTGCATGTGAGAGAAAGCAGGGTCAGTTTAGGGCTCTCGCTGATTCAAAGAAAAAATATTTATTGAGCACATACTGTATGCCAAGCTTTGCATGGGGGGAATAATAGTGAATAATCAATGAAGACGGGTGTTCTCTTATGAAAGAGGCGGGTAACACTCAAGTCAGCAATGAGCGTGATCATTTCAGAAGGTGATGGTGAGTTTCTAAGAAGAAAACAAAATAAGATAAGGTGATAGAGACCTGTATGCCAACAGACAGAAAATCCGGGCTAGCCCTTCCATGAACCAAGCCTCTGCCATGAGCAAGTGACCTAGCTCAGGCTCCGTCTCCCATCGTTAAGATAGGGGGTTGTACCATATTGGTGTCTTTCAAACTTCAGGATGAGCTCCCTTAGTGAGTTACAAAATCAACTTAGAAGTTTGTAATCAACATTTTAAAAAAATGCAATAGATCAGAATAAGATCAGAGTACATAGTGTTCATGAAACTGGTTTCCCTTTATATATGTTTCATAGACACAGAGACACAAGTGTTCTGGGTCATAAGAAAATATATTTCTTTCTGGGGGGTTGTAGTGAATTAGGTGATCTCTAAAATATTTGTAAGCTCTCAAATTCTATGATTTCATTAATTTTTTTTAAGATTTTATTTATTTATTTGACAGAGGGAGATCACAGGCAGAGAGAGGGGGAAGCGGGCGCCAAATAGAGAGCCCAATGCAGGACTTGATCCCAGGACCCTGAGATCATGACCTGACCCAAAGGCAGAGGCTTAACCCACTGAGCCACCAGGTGCCTCCATTAAATTTTTATAGCAGGGGCTCAGTGGAGCATGGTTCCTGCTTGATTTTACTCATTACTGAGTAAACAGTAGCATTGCTACTACTTATTGTCTATTTTCATCGGAGTGTTTAGCCCAGTTTCGGGTACATGACAAATGTTTTTGAATTAATGAAAACATGAGATTTATGTACTGGGTCTTAAATATAGCAACTTAATATGAATTACCAAATAACTTACCAAAGTATGAAAATAATTTATTTATATTTTCCCAAATGCCAGCCTTACAAACCAAATTCAAAATTCTGTTGCCCTTGTGATGATAAGAACTATCTTTTCTTAGAATGCTCAGAAACTGTTAAGATTTCAAAAAAATAAAAATTAAAAAAAAAGAGCTTAGCATGTTCTTCTCCCAAGCAGGGTAAACTGCTTTCTTCTCACTTATAAATATAATTCAATAAAGCCTTAGAATGTGTAAAGAAAGAAAAGGATTAGTAGGGAAATTTTTCTATTTCTTGTCCTTGGGGATCCAGATAATTCTGCCTTCCTAAAACTGGTCTGGTGAGGTTTCATTTCTTAAGACAGCTTTTTCAAAGCCGTAGTATTCTTACTGTAACACAGATTTCTCCCTTAGTTATGGCTTAAATAGTAAGTTTCTGAGTCTCAGAATCATTTTTAAAAATTATGCATTTGATTAGAAATAGATGATCCAGGTCTTCCATCCTTCCCTGCCTGGATCCCTTGTTGACGTCCATCGGGATAGGGGAGCCAGACCGAGGCGATCCCATTGAGGAATCAATGATACATCATCCTTAAGGAAGGCAAGAGTCAATGGACCCCGCTCAAGGCCTTACGCACATACCCATGAGTTAATTTTCAAGTCCATTTCCTTAATTGCCTGAAATCCATGGCCAGGCAAATTGACTCAGAGTTTAGGATTGCTACACCCAACCTTCTGTATCCATCCCCTCCTGCCTTCCCTAAAGCAAAGCAGACACAGAAGAAATATCAGCATCCTGGTACCCCAGTCACATTGCAACAGCTTGCCTAGCACAGGGCAATGTGGTGGGCGTGGCTGAGCCTCCACTGGGGGCATCGTGGTTCAGGCAAAAATGTGCTCTTGAGCTAAGACATAAAAAAATCACATTTTTGTGAGTTGAAGTATATTATAAATAATCTAAAAGAAGGCACTGCTTGAGGAAAGCACGCATTTTTGAGGTGAATAAGGATCCCAGGGTTGATCTGTCCTGTAGGTGTAGATTGATCTGGAACAAACTAAAACATACTTCCATGGGAACAGTTCTGAAGCCCCTGTTTAGAACAAGATGTATAAGAACCCATGAAAGTCCTTTGCACCATTTTATGATCTTTATTGGTGTTATTTTTTGTGTTTTTATTGCTTCTATGACTAATGATGAATTTGTCCAGGCCAGAGAAATTCAATGTATTGACATTTATTTATTTTGCATGGCTAAATAGAAATTATATCAAATCCAAAACCATCCCATGTATTTCCCTAATTCCAGTTTTTGTAGATTTTCTTCTTGCAGATTCTCTCATATAATCATTTTAACAAAGACAGTCTGGTAAAAATATGCTAAGACTCATATAATTTTTTTTTTTTTTTTTTTTTGTAACTGAAGTTAACTGTGCTCATCATTTTGGGACTCGACATCTAACTGACACTGAGAAATGGCAGCTTTCAGTTAAACAAATGCAAAGCTGTATTTAGGTTCTTTTGCAACATCACGATGAGAAAAAAAAAAATCAAAGCATCTTCTGCTGCTATTTTTAAAATGCTCACCAGGGCAATTCCATCAGAAATACTGTTATGATAGCTTTTGTATTTTGATCCTTTCTTTTCAAGAGTAACATGTGGGAGAAACCCCAATCCATTGAAAAGAATTTGAAAAAGTCGATTTGAACAAATGCTGCTGTGCTGTTATTAGAGTTAATAATAAAAAAAAAAATTCTCCGACTCTTAAAATGTGGTGGCGGGAGGATTGTTTAACAAGGAGGGAGATACCCACTGTCAGTGGAGAGGGTCAAAGTCCGGGATCCTCACAAAATGTTTCAGACAAGACCCTTCACTGTTTGCTAATTGCAAAATAAACAGGTTTCCCCTGCCCCAGAGTTGTGTAGATTGTCTTTCTGCCTATATGTACAGGAATGCTAGCTTATTTATCACACAAAGAGTTGTTGGCTGAGGAGGAAATTAAACTCTAAACCAAGTACTGTCCTTTCACCACAGGGCAATGTTCAGACTTCAAACTCCTGCTCTCCCCACCTCTCCACATGGTCTGTTTACTCATGCGCCGGCAAAAGAACTTGGTAATAGATCCCAAAGAGAAATCTTACAAGAGACCACAAATCAGCAACCGCTGGTCCAACTGGGGTGTGTCATGAGGATGTTGATTAAAAAAACAAAACAAGGGGCACCTGGGTGGCTCAGTGGGTTAAGCCTCTGCCTTTGGCTCAGGTCCTGATCTCGGAGTCTTGGGATCGAGCCCCGAATCGGGCTCTCTGCTTAGCGGGGAGCCTGCCTCCCCCTCTCTCTGCCTGCTTCTCTGCCTACTTGTGATCTCTCTCTCTGTGTCAAATAAATAAATAAAATATTAAAACAAAACAGGACAACCCCAGCTATCTCCACTGTAGTAAAAACATATCGCCTTACAATAGTATTTATTAAGCACCTTATTGCTTTTGGGGGTAGATGGGACCGTGCAGAGAGAATGCTCCTTCTTTGGCCTCTCTGGGAGTGTGGATCACATAGGTAGATTGTCCTAGAGGTGGAAAGACCCAGGTGTGACGTTCCTGGATAGTAAGTTATCCTCACCTGAGTGATAACTTGTTGATTGTTGGTGTGGCAAGATCTCTCCAGGACCAAGCAGATAGGCTGTGCTTTGGTAGGGAGAACCACTGAGTTCTGACGGGAATTAAGTTAAATAAACCAAGTCCTATCTAAATGGGGACAAGTTGCCATTCCTGGTCACGTAACGTTCTCAAAAAGAGGAAAAGCTCAAATATCTTTTTGTTGGTTTGTTGGTGTTGAAAAAAAATCACCGTGCTTACCCCACGGAGGGGGCATGGTAAACCAGAAAGAACATTCTTTTAAGGGATAGGAAGTCTACGTTCTGTCATTCAGCAGCTCTGCAAGCAAGTTGTACTCCGCGCTCTGGGACATTTGTGTCATTTGGGTCATTTGTGTCAACAGCCCTCTCTCGATGTGTGTCCTTTCAGTGGTGGTTAGCATTACATGATTTCCAATGGTCACCCATACTTTAGAGAAAAGAGCCTGGCCATTTACAGGTTAGCGCCCTTTGTCCCCAAGCAGCAGGCTGAGGCACAAGGGCAGCCATACAAACATCATGAAGGTCAAAGGTTATGACCTTTCGGGGTGAAAACCAAGACAGTTGCATACCTGTGTGGCATTAGAGTGTGGCTTTGGGCCAGTCTCGAGATGCTTTTCCACCAGAGACGCTGTTACCGACCCCAGGTGGAGGCGCTCAGCCTTAGGGGAGACTGGGCGTGGACGCAGGGCTTGGGCTGGAGCTCTTGGACTACAGAAAGGCAAATGGGCAACTGAAAAGTGAAGGTTCTGGGGCACATCAGCGTTGTTTCTGAGATCATCTGAACGTATCAGTGTGCGGTAACAAACTCGGACTACTTCCCTTAAACAGTCCTGTGAAATCCTGTGACGCTGGGAGGAGCACACGCAGACAGAGCACTTTGAAAATGCTCCTCTGGACAGAGATCCTTCTGGACCGGGGGGGTGGGGGGGGTGGGGAAGGTCCCGAGGAATATAAAGAAATAACGGTACTGGTGGAAGAGAGAAGAAAATGTGGTGATGGGGGGGGTGATGGCTCAATGGACGGGACTCGTCCCCTGTGGCTTCTGTGTGACTGGATGGCAGAGTGACTCTACTTAGCGCTGAAAACAAGTAAAGAAAAAGCCGAAAACCAGAGTATACACTCACGCGCGTGTGTGTGCGCGCGCACACACACACACACACACACTGACACATCCTAAAAGTGCCACCCTGGGGCACATCTCTTAAGGATTACTGAACAGAAAAGTAATTTGTATGTAACCAAAGGTTGTGAAGGAGGCGGATACCCTTTTAGCCGAAGAATGTACAAAAGCCTCGGGAGCAGGGAGAATGTGAAACTCATCTATAAACTCAGGGAAACTTGTGGGTAGAAGATACACTCTGCAGTGTAAGATTCCTGATCTACTTAGAATGTGATCGCAAGTGAAGGAATCCAGGGAGCAAATGACAACAATCTGTCGGTTAGAGTCAAGCCCAGGCTATGTCTTTCTTTCCTTCTCTCACCACAAGGACTGGAAACTTTCCTGTCGCCTTACCCAACAGAGGAAACAGGAACAGGCAAGAACGTCTGTCCCTCATGCCCCTAACAATTTCCAAGGCACACAAGAGGAGGCTTTGGGAAAGACGACAGGGACTGAAGCGGGTGTAGGGAATTTGAGAAAGCAAAGAAGACCCCGTTGCCGTGTGTGTGTGTGTGTGTGTGTGTGTGTGTGTGTGAGAGAGAGAGAGAGAGAGAGAGAGAGAAAGGGAGAGAGAGAGAGATGAGGAGGGAGGTAAGAAGTGAAGGGTGTGGCATAAAGAAGGGATAAGAAATTCCCCGAAGGACACTCAGTGCCACCTGAAGAAATAGCAGCAAGGGGGTGCCCCAAAAATCTGGACAGTGGAGCTCCATGTTAATGTGTAGTTGGAATAAGC
>PISX010021570.1:0-33403 GCA_004024625.1 Mellivora capensis
ACTCAAAGGGTCCCTCCAACAAGAAGATCTAACAATTTTAAATATCTATGCCCCTAACATGGGAGCAGCCAACTATATAAACCAATTAATAACAAAATCAAAGAAACATATCAACAACAATACAATAATAGTAGGAGACTTTAACACGCCCCTTACTGAAATGGACAGATCATCCAAGCAAAAGATCAACAAGGAAATATAAGGGTTCTACCCTGCTTCTCCTGGAAATATTTTAATATCTCCTTCTCCTCCCCCCCACCCCCCCAGTATTCTGTAATTTTGTAATGATGTGTCCTAGTATGAGGGTCATTTATATTCATTTTCAGTCTGGAAACTCATTTCTAGTTCTAGGTGATTTTCTTGTGTTATTTCTTTGATTCATTTCCCTTCATTTTCTTTAAGGAATTCTTATTATTGAAATCCTAGGCCTCCTGGATTTATTTTCTTCTTTATGGAAAAAAAAATATTTTTCTCCTTTAATTTATCTTTGACTTTTTTTTTCTCCTCCTTGGCATATTGGGTTAGACAAATCCCCAGTCCTTTCCCTCCTGAGTGTCTCCTTTCCTGTCATATGACTGCCATACACACACATCTGAAAATAGATATGTGGGGACTTGCCTCACACCAACCAATTCTGTGACATCAGTCGGGGGTCCTATAATTTAACTCAGTTCGGACACTAATTATCCACCTGGAGGTTCCCACAGGTTAAGGGCTCAGTCCCACAACATTGCCCTCTCCTTCAGATGCCAAATTGCAAATAGTAGGTCCCAGGTTACCCATAACTTCTGTCCAGCATGGCTAAAAATTGGGAGTTCCCATGCCCCCCTTCCTGGGTTCCCTTAATTTTGTAGAATGGCTCACAGAACTAAGGGAAACACTTACATACATTTACCAGTTTATTAAAGGATATGATAAAGGATACAGATGAACAGCCAGATGAAGAGATGCATAGAGTGAGGTCTGGGAGTGTTCTGAGTTGCAGGTGCTTTTGTCCCTGTGGGTTGGGATATGGTCACCCTCCCAGTGTGGATGTGTTCATCTACCTGGAAATTCCCAGAACCCTAATATTTTTGGGATTTTGTGAAGGCTTTGTCACATACGCATGATTAATAATTAATTCCATATTCATCCCCTCTCCCCTCTCTGGAGGTTTGGAGGGGACAGGTCTGGAAATTCCAAGTGTCTAATTATGGCTTGGTCTTTCTAGTGACCATTTCCCATCCAGGAGTCCATGCACCAAGCCTCACTGGAACAAAAGATGCTGTAATGCTCTTAACACTTAGGAATTGATATGGGTTTAGGAGCCCTGTGTGAGGGATGGGGTCAAAGACAAATATGAACCCAAGAGATGCTCCTAATGCTCTTATCACTTAGGAAGTTACAAAGGTTAAGCCTTTGTTGATATCTGTTCCAGGAACGGGGGCAGAGATGTATGCGTGCATGTGTGTGTGTGTGTGTACACATTTATTTTTTCTGTTATCTCACACATTTTTTTAACTATCTTCTAAATATTTTACTGGGTGCTTTTGTGGGGAGAGGGAAGATATTTTTATTTTCCAGGAGCTTCTCTCTTTTTTGTTGCTTTTTAAAAATAGCAGCCTATTCTTGTTTCTGGCTCTCAGAGGGCCCAGAGCAGGGAGCAGAGGAAAACTTCAAAGAAGGGGGTCTGGAAGCTCACTACTCAGTATGCCAGACTTTATATAGTCCTTTCACTCTGTACCTGGGGTTTGACCACCATGAGCTTCCATGCTAGGTGTGCCTGGTTTAGTTTATCCAGAGAATACCCTTCTGATTTACTGTCAGAACTGGGAGAATTACTGGCTGAATTTCCAGGGTGGGAGCAGACATAGGCACTTTCCTATCCTTCATCCGTCGTCCTCACCAGGTGTGCATCCTTCTTGGACCCTCGTGTTGCTCTGTGGAGAAAAGCGGCTTCTTGTGGGTATCCTCCATCCCAGCCAGCGTGTCCTTTGTTTTGCTCTTTTTCTCTTTTTACTTATTGTTTCTTCATCTTCCTAGATTTTTGTCTGGGAATACAGATGTATCTTGGTTTCTGAATGTAGAGTTT
Organism: Mellivora capensis; assembly: GCA_004024625.1. Lineage (NCBI taxonomy): Eukaryota > Metazoa > Chordata > Mammalia > Carnivora > Mustelidae > Mellivora > Mellivora capensis. Next base: position 2,072 of record PISX010021570.1, read on the forward strand.
GACTCATCTTCTCCTCTGTTTAGGGTAATTTTTGAGAGAAGGATGGTGCAGAAACATTTTTATTCCACCATCTTGAAATGGGAACCTAATGCTTGTCACGGGTTGAATTGTGGTCTCCCTGCCCACCCCAGAATTCATTTGTTGAAGCCCTGACCCTCTGTACCTCACAGTGTGACTGTATTTGAGATTGGGTCTTTATAGAAATAATCAAAATAAAATGAGGTCATTAGGGCGGACTGTAATCTAACAGGAGAGGTGTCCTTATAAAAGGGGAATTCTGGACACAGAGACAAATGTGTATTCCAGGAAGATGATGTGACAAGACAGGGAGAAGATGGCTATCTACAAGCCAAGGAGGGAGGCCTAGATCCTTCCCTCCCAGACTTCAGAAGGAACCAACATTAAAGATACCTTAATTTTGAACTTCCAGACTCTAGAACTGTGAGACAATAAATTTCTGTATATTTAAGCCACCCAGACTGTATACTTTATTATGGCAGCACTAACAAACTAATACCATGCTATTTTTCATTTGTTCACACAGTAAACTTTCCCCTGCTTAGTCTGATTCCTACTTGCTTTTTTTTTTTTTTTTTTTTTAAAGATTTTATTTATTTATTTGAGAGAGAGAAAGAGAACACAAGCAGGGAGAGGGAGAAGCAGACTCCCATGCAGAGAAGGGAGCCTGAGGTGGGGCTCAATCCCAGGACTCTGGGGTCATGACCTGAGCGAAAGGCAGACGCTTAACTGACTGAGCCACCCAGGTGCTCCCCTACTCACTCTTTAAAACATAACTTAGTGTCAGCCCATTTTGAGAAGGTGTTTGTTCTTTCTTTCTTTCTTTTTTTTTTTTTTAAGAATTTATTTGTTGATTTATTTGACAGAGAAAAAGCACCAGTAGGGGGAGCAGGAGGCAGGGAGTGAAGCAGGCTCCCTGCCGAGCAGGGAGCCTTATTTGGAGCTCCATCCCAGAACCCCGGAATCATGACCTGAGCTGAAGGCAGACACTTAAGCTACTGAACCACCCAGATGCCCCAAGAAGGTGTTCTGATCCAGTTTAATTAAATGTCCTTTTAGCTTCTTCTGTCATAATACCTATCTGTATTACTATCTGTAATACCTATCTGTAATACTGTAACCATCAGTTGTCTTGTCTGACTTCCACACTAGGCTCTGAGGCACTTAAGGTCTGATGTCATGTCTTATGAAGTGATTACACATAGTGGCTTACATATTATCTATTGAACATATGTATTATAAGCATAGCTTTTGGGGCAGGGTGAGTAAAAGTGTATATTTTGGTTGAATAACAAAAATTTAGTATTAATATTATATAAATACTTAGTGATAGAAAAATCATGTGAATACAATGACAGAAATTGCAGGATTTAGAACTAAGAAAAATTGTGATCAAAAGATTTTTTCCCCCCTATTATTTTTGAACAGAAACTTCCTGTCCTGCCTGGGAATCACAGCTGGGTAAGCAAGAATTAGGATTGCAAGTAACTTTGAACCCTTCATAGTTGAGGAGCCATGTGACTTCCCAGTTTCTGTGGCCTTTTAAATGACACTTTGTGTCTAATCCCTGTCTTTTTTTTCTGAGTGAAAAACTAGGACCCCTATTCTGATAAAAGACCAATAAAGTGGTTATGTTTAAAAGGAAATTATACAAATAGAATTTAGGTTTCTCACTCAACCATCATATCTGCTTTAACTAAATAATTTATTAGTCCTTTTAATCTCTTGAGTAGAAGATGTGTGTCCCTGGTCCATTTTCCTCTTTTGGGTCTTATATGGAATATCTGTGATAAAGGCTAGCCCTCTCTAAGTAAAAAGAAGAGAACCACTCATTAGAGAACAACTCTCCACCTTCAGTGTCTTATCACAGTTCTCTTGTGCTTAGGATTTAGATAAGAGAAAATCCTAGGATATTTTTGCTTATCTAATGAAGCAGGGTTTGAATGTGTGAGGGCTTCCTGAACACATTTGGAGCTCCATTCCAGATGTAGTAGTAGTGCTGTAGAAGGCCTCTCTCCCTTCCTGGCAAGTGCTTATTATTTGATGGAATGTAGGTTTTTATAGTGACAGAAAATGGGGGAATGAATTAAGAAGTGCTTGAGAAAAATTATAGTAAGGAAGGGGGGGGCAGCCTTCATAAGCTTTATGGGTTATTAGTCCAAAGAACAAGACCTGAAATACGTAGTGTGCTGCCATGCTGCTGCTGGTAGTTTTATGGGAACAATGGCATTTCCTACATATTAGCTTATCAGGCTGCCCTCTCTGCCTTACAGAGGGTGGGCTACAAATCACTATGAGCTGAGAAATTATATGACAAATGAACAGACAATATACTTGAAATCTCATAAATTCCAGAAGGCATGGTCACTATGCCAGTGTGTGAAACCCTGTCGTGCTGGGTCAGTGGGACTAGAGGGCATCCTACTGTGTGTGCTGGTTCTCCTAACACTGCCCCTTGAGGCTCTAATTCAGCCAGAAGTAATGACCCTTGTGCTCCTGAACAGTCTTTGTTTTCCTTCTCAGAAATAAAAGTGAGCTTCAGGTACCGATGAAGGATGCAAAGACTTAGAAAGAAATGAATCTCTGGAATGCTATGGTATCAATCACCAGCTGACAGGCTATTTAATAGGCTACCATTAATGAGCAGTAGGTATGTCAGCGCTTCGAAAGTCACTGTCTTTATTGCTTGTCTCTGAGATTAACTGATCAGCTACTTGGAGTCTATATAATTTACAAAAGAATATAGCTTTATTTGAGAGCAATATTTTTCCTAGGCGGGGCCCACTTTCCAGAATTTACATGTGTAAGGCATTAGTTGAGTTCCCCATATGTTGAATACAACAGCAATTTAGCTGAGCAGCAAAGAAGTAGGAAAGGCTGAAGGAGGGACAGTCCAGGCAAGGAGGAGAATGGTAGATTCAGGGCTTCCGAGTCTGATAAGCTGCAACTGGAACTCCATTGTGGTCTTGTGGTCCAGTCAAATTATTTCACATACCCAAGTCGATTTCCTTATTCCCAAAATGAGGATAAAATCTACTTCATAGAATTTAAGGGTTAAATAAAGTAATAGAAATAAATGCCTGGCAATTTAATGCATTGGAGCTGTTGTAAATGAGGTAAAAACTATAGATTTTCCTCCTCCTTGATGGGCTTATTCTAAGTCAGTTTCATCGCCATGCTCTCTGCTTACCAGAGTCTGGTTAGAATTGCTGTTCGTTGGAATATACTTGAAATAGAGGAAAGTTAAATATGTTTTTCAAATCCTTATCACTGGAAGAATAAACTATGTTGATTATCTCTGAGGGGTATTTTCTAAGCTTAATTAAGCAAACATTTAGATCATCCTTTAAAATGTGCTGGATGATTATGCATATACTAGCCTTGTTTTTATATATCCCCGGGACATCTTCAGACATATGCATAAATCACTCCATAAGCAAGTGTGTATGGAGAGCTTACTGTATGCTTGGTGTAGAGGTTGCGTTATCAGAACCAGTCCTGTGGTAGGCCGACTAGTATATTGTGGCAATGCTTTTTTCCCTGTGATTTTTTTTTCCTATACATTTACAGGCCAGAAGCCGGGCTTATAAGGATTCTCTAAAGGAAGAAGAAAACAAAAAATTGCAAAAGATGAAGGAGGAACAACATCAGAAGGTATTCACAAGACCCTTTTAGTCACTGCTAATTATCTGCTTGTAGTACTAATAATTTTGAAGGTATTTCTGAACAAAAAAAATTACATACATAAAAATTATGAAAAAAAAAGCATTAAAAATAAATTAAAAATGAGATTTGGGTGTGTTTTAAGAGTATGACGGGGTGTGGTCAAAACTTTCATGGTACTTAGCTTCCTAAGGGGGCTGTAGTGTATCTGCTATAGGTAGGCCAGTAATTCAGAAGATAACCGAACACTCATGAACTTCTGATCTACAAAATATATCACTATTGCTTCACTTTTCAACCCAAAGACATATGAAACTATAGTTTTCAGAAAATACTATAATGCATAACAAATAGCCATAAAAAGTTATGAAACTAGCTTAAATTTTTACCTAAAAATATCCATAAAACAAGGATAGTCTATACATGTATACAAATATATGAGGTATTCCAAATGTTTTGAGAATAGAAATGAGTGAAATGAAAGCAGAGCCTCCTAAGAACAGTGCTTAAAGGGTAATTCTCATTAGAATAGAAAATTTCTGATGTGAGAACTGTAAACTTCAATGTTGTGACTTGATGGTCACACCTGCCTTTTACACATTGCTCAGATAGGGCCAGAAGCTCCTCAGCATGGGATGAGAATGAAGACCAGTGCTTAGCTCTATGGTGCCACTTCATTCCAGATCTTTTAAAAAACAAAATAAATTATTTAGCTAGTTGGACACCATTATCTTCCCCATCATTCTCATTTTCCAACTTCTCCTCTTGACGTATTGGTGGTTGATAAATCCTGTCATTTCTTCCAGAATATCTCTCAAATTTATTTCTTTATTATACAATTAACTTGAATTCTAACTCTCATTTGATTTCCTTGAGTTGATTTAAATTTTTTCCTTATGTCTTTGCTGTACAACATAACTTATTATAGCAATTGTGTATAAAATCACTTTATGAAATAGACTGTATGTACTAATTGGCGCTGCTATAATTTGACCCTTTTGAGTGCTATCCTCCTTCCAACATTGGTTAAGCCCTTACTCATTGTTTCCATCAGCATATAGTATAGAGGACTTGAGTCACTCAACTGCTTTGTGCATAGTAGATAATAATTAAATCACTGTACAATTTAAGTTGTACATTTAGTTACTGAGGTACTATATAAACAATGAAGAAACAAAGAAACATTTTTATTCCTTTGTGGTTTTTTAAAAACATCTTTTTGTTTTGCCAAAGGCCTTAGATTAAAATCCACAATTAAATAATTAATATAGTAAGATTCTAAAGTAATTAGCATGTAGAAGCTAAGTCCAATATACACTCATGTTGTATTTTCAATAAGTCTATTTTTGTGACCTTTTAACTTAATATCAAGTCCTGAGGTACTTAGAAACTGAGGAGAATGTTGTGAAGTTGGTATAAGATATACTTATATAAAAATAACTTCTAGTGAATTTTAAATAGTACTTTATAAAGTTTGGTGCAATATTTACAATGTGAAAACCATTAAAAGTAGAACGTTTCACAAAGAGAATGCTCAACAGATTAGAAAATCAGATCTGGGATTTAATTTTCAGGTTGAGCAGTTATTTTAAACAGTGAAAATTAAGCTTTTTATTTCTTAATCTTGTTTTTCTTCTAGAGTTAGACAAATATTGATACATATTTTCTGGTTATTGATTGAGAATTTTTTTGCATAAATTATTTCCCTAAATGAATAACTTTGGCATATACATAATCCCATCGTTAGAGTTTCCAATAACAGTAGAATAGAGAAGGGTAGTTACCTTATTTTTATTTCTCTTCCTTTTTGTTCAGTCTGTTGTTTACATGTCCCTGAAGGCATTTCCTGATTGGTAGAGTCTCTCATTTTGTACCACTTCAAAGATTTAGCTTAAGAAAACAAGCATCAGGTTTATGTTAAGAAGATACAGAAAAAAACAAACCAACCAACCCAGACGTATAACATCACATCTATTCATGTGTTTATTTATTTCATTCATTCAACAAATACTTAGTGAATACCCACAATGAAGTGATTCATAAGCAGATAATCTAGGTTGAGGTGATAGCACATTTATTTTGCTTTGTCTATCTCTTTCACATTCTTTCATTACTCTGATCTCTGGACACAGCAGGTTCTTCCTTAAGGTTAGCCTATATATATTTTACATTTTATTCAGTTTTCTCTTCTTACAGAAATTTATTTATAATTCCCCTTTTCTCCTATATACTCAATATGTTCTTCTCATTTGACTACTTTTTTGGGGAGGCAAACAAATACACTCACTCTTGCTTTTCTAAAATAACCCCTTCCTTAATCCTGCTATCCTTAGAGATACTATCTTTTCTGCTTCTACTGGAAAAAAAAGACAAAGGTAATTTTACTGTAATCACATCTTTATTATTAATTTTGCCCTTTGTTCCTTATGTTCTGATTTATATTTAGAAATGCTCATACTGAGACCTCTCCAAAGGTAAATTCCTTCTGATCATTCAATTCAGTGGTCATTTTGCAATCCTGATCTCCCTGTAACTCTGTAACAGTATTTAATATCACTTTGAAGTTTTCCTTTTCTAGCTTTTTTTTTTCCTTGGCGGATCTATCTCAGAGTAATCTGTCCCAGTATCCATCCATCCATCCTATCAACAAACATGTATTGAACTCCTATTATATTTGGAGCCTTTTGCAAGATGCTGGAGGTTCAATGAAGAACAGGAAGTCAGGGATCTTCCCAAAGTTTGCTTCTTAATGGAGGAGACAGACAATTAAAAGGAGACAAAGGAATAAACAACTGCATTTTTAATTTATGGCAATCAATCACTTTGTAGTAATGAATGCCGCAAAGAAGAAATTGTGCATTGTGATAACTTCAGGGTGGCTTATTGAATACTGTTGATTACCTACCTTTCTCCTAAAACCCTGATTTTTTTTTCCCCTCACGTATACATCCTACTTAGCATAGCCCATGTTTCAGAGAAGGCAGGCATATCCAAGTCCCAGGGATCTAATCCCAAAGACTCTAACTGCTCATGGGCATTCCATTCTCAACTGTGACTGACTTAGCTATGGACATGGGAAATTGTTCCAACCAATGAGACTTAAGGGAAGTCTGTCTTTCAGTACAGATTTTTGCCAATATGAAATATACTAGTCTTCCCATTTAATGATTTTCAGCTTGATTTCTTTTTATTTTGCCTGATTCTAATATTTTCTCTTAGCTTTTTTGTCTGAATTTATACAGCAATTTCTTTTTCCATCACTTAATTTTAACCACTCTGTGTCATTTGGTTTAAATTATATTTCTAGTGACAAAAGTAGCTGTTTTTCCTTTTACCCAGTTTCATGGTTCCTTTTAATTTAATATATTCTCACTTATTGTGATGACTAGTGCATTTGCACTGTAAGGACCTATTTTATATTTTTATATTTTAGCCAGAGGCTTCCATTGAGGTTAAACAATAACCTTGTTGTTTAACCCTTAAACTGTCCCTGCTCCTCTTCCCCCAAGGGATTTACTTAAAAACAAGTTCCAGAAGCCAGCCCCAAGTAACAAAGCTCAAATAGAAGGGTGGGTCAGGCAAGGTGGAGACATCCATCAGTGGGGGGGATGCATACTGTCTCCCTAGTTACCAAGGAGTATGTATGGGCCCCGCCCTTTGGGAGCCTTTGGTACCAATCCTAACCGAGGTGTGATAGGCTGGTTCAAATGTCTACTAGGGTAAATTGTAATTCAGTTGGTCACCTAGCATCACTGTGGAGTTTCCTGTGTATGTTACAATCTCATTGGCCACCTGTGTGTGGTCAGGCCCGACCGCATGCCTTTGCCCTTAAAAGCCAGTCTGTGAAACAGAGAAGGGTCGCCCTCTCTTGTAAGAGGTGCGGCCCGAACTTTGGTTAGATTCTTGATGCTTGGCAGGAAATAAAGCTTTGCTTGACCTTCACTTTATATCAGTCTCGCTCCTTTAATCACGGACCCATTTTGGGGGCATAACAACACAAATTCTCACTGCTTAATTTGGTTTTTAGCCGTATTTTCTTTCTTGTTTTCTGTTCTCTATTTTTTGACTCTCTGAATTTTTTTCTGTTCAATTTTTTTTTCCTTTCCTCCCTTCTTTCCTCTCCTGTCTTTCCCTCTCTCCTCCCCTCCCTAGTGGTAAGAAATTTAAGTGTTTTTGTTTTTCACCTTGTATGACCTTTGGTCTATTTAATCTTAAACTATATGTTTCACTTTAGGGAAATTTCTAATTCTTTTATATTTCTTCTCCTATATTGTCTCTGTTCTTTATTTCTGGATATGTTTCAAATGGATTTTGGAGTCTGAGAACTGTTCTTTAAATCTCTTGTTTTCCTTATACTTCTATCTGTTTGGCCTTTTCCATTGCATTCTAGGAGAAATCTTTAATTAGATCACCCTGCTTACTAATTTATTTCATAAGTTTCCATTCTGCTTATTTGGTACTTGTATTGAATTTATTTACCAAGACTGCTGACTTTTTCACAGTAATATTATGCTTTATAAGCACCATATTCTTTCTGATCTCTTCATTGATGGTAATTACATGAACATTAAAGTTTTCTGTTTACCATTTTAACTGTATTTTTTCCTTTCCATTTTAAGTTTTATCTCCTGTGATTTTCTTTCTCAACTGTATGATTCTTGGTCATTTTGTTTCTTTGGGCATGCTGCCAAATGAGATATTTAGGAGCTTGTCATCTGGGAGTAGTAGCCTCTTTTTCTCCTTTAGTCAGTCGGTACCTGGGACACTGTCCTGTTTCTCTGAGCCCAGATACCCTTCCTCCATTCACTGGTTACCCAGTGGCCCGTGTCTATGCTGTCTGCTGTGTAGTGCAAATGTGGGAGGGAAAAGGGCCCACAGCCAAGCTGCTCTCAATGAACTTCTCCAACTCATCCTCTTAATGAATACCTCAGTATTACCTCTCAGAGCTCTTTCAGAGGCACAGCTACTAACTCAGCTCAGCTTATCCTGCACATTTGTTTCCCTGTCTCCTTTCTACCATTCAGAAACTTAAATAGATTTCCAATAGGCCAGTTGCACTTTTTGAATGTTTATTCATTTTATATAGTCATTTGGAAAGTAAAAACAAGCCAAAAAATAAGAAAATACCGAAATAATTGGGTGACACAGAAAATTATTATAGAATACATAAAAAATTATGAGAACATTATATGGGGAATGCATGTAAAACTGTATTCTGAGACATTGTACTCAGAAAAGAAGAATCATAACTTTTAAATCCAATCAGTACTAAAAATGAAATGAATTAAGCATCCAATCAAAAAGAACTTAGAACATGAACCATAAAGGATACTGAAGGCAGTAATTAAGATAAGAACAGAAATTAATAACAACTTCAAGAAACAGCTGTTATAAAAATCCAACAGCTTGTTTTTTGATAAGGTCAACAAAATGAACAAATCTATGGCAAGTTTAATCAAGAAGAGATTAGTAAAAATGCAAATACACAACATTGGAAATGAGGAGCCAGAACCACAGATTTGGAAAGGATTAAGCTTATATTATTGTAGATAATGCTATGCTAATAAATCAAATATGTGGATTAAGTGAATGATTTTACAGGGAAATATAAAACTCTAAAATGATTCAGAGTTAAAACAAAGACAAATGAAAATGCAAGTGATTTCTAAAGTTTTCTGAAAATTATTCTCCCTTAACAAGCTAAACTTGGAAAATTTTACAGAAAATTTATTGGAATTCTCAAAAAACAATATTTTTTCCTATGCTTTAGGAACAACTTGCTTTAAGGTTGTTTCAGAGGAGGGAAAAGATGAAGTAATTTAGAATTAATATTGAACTGTACTCTCCAAGAAGCAACTGCCTGATAAAGAGAACACACACATGTAGAAACTTATAGAGGTTAAATTTGAAAGAAAATTCTAGTTAATGGTATTTTTTCCTCTTAACTAATTTACCAAGGCAAAGTGAGATTTATTCTAGGAATGTGAAGGTGACTGACTGTATATTATAACTTTTTATATCTTTTCACTACAGGATAGGTCATGAGAGAAAATCCAATGGACCACCTCTCTAGCTATTAAAAAAAAAGGCATTGATAAATTTTAATCTCTATTACTAATTTAAAAATAACGAAAACAAATACGGCGAACAAGAAATTTGAAAGGTTGTGTTAACATACATGCAGTCTTCCAAACCAATAACCAACATTAACTCAATGGTGAAATACTATAGCATTGAACAGTATTAGGACATCTTCAACTCCTACTACCAACCAGTATCTGGAACTGGAAATTTTAACCTAGTTTGTAAAGTTATTTGATGGAAAACTTTTTTTTTTCTTAACTTAAAACTCTTAATACAGTATGGAACAAGGTTTGGGAATTATCTTAACCAACTCGGTAAGACAAAAAAACAGAGCTTTTCTAATTACTGAAAATAAGTCAAATTATTTTTGGGTGAGAACAATTTGCCTGCACAACCCGAGGGAATCAACTGAAAAATGATTAGAACAAATGGAATTAAATTAAAAACTTACGGGGCGCCTGGGTGACTCAGTGGGTTAAGCCTCTACCTTTGGCTCAGGTCAGGATCTCAAGGTCCTGGGATCTAGCCCCACATCAGGCTCTCTACTCCACAGGGGGCGTGCTCCCCCATCTATCTCTGCCTGCCTCTCTGCCTACTTCTGATCTCTCTCTGTCAAATAAATAAATAAATCTTTTAAAAAAATTAAAAAGTTACAAAATACAGCAGGAATCAAGAACTTTCTCGGGCGCCTGGGTGGCTCAGTGGGTTAAAGCCTCTGCCTTCGGCTCAGGTCATGATCCCAGGATCCTGGGATCCAGCCCCACGTGAGGGCTCTCTGCTCGGCAGGGAGCCTGTTTCCCCCTCTCTATCTGCCTCTCTGCCTACTTGTGATCTCTGTCTGTCAAATAAATAAATAAAATCTTAAAAAAAAATAACTTTTTCAAATATTAGCAAACATCAATTAAAAAATAAAATGGAATAAAAAGGCCTTATCAAAAAGCAACTATGTAAACACACTGTTCAATTTAAAAAAAGTAAACAAGCCAAAAAACTCCCAAACTTTCCTATTATCTATAAATGTCAGTTTGAATAATGTAGAGATGGGTATTGCTCCTGAGCAGTAAAATTCGATATTGTAATAACTAGTTCTATCCATATTAATTTGTGAGATGTGTGCAATTCCAATAAGATTTTCAGGGGAATGAGGTGGTTTGAAAAACGATTTCTACATTTCAACCATGAGAATAATCATAAAATTAAATAAGAAGCTTTACAAAAATATGGATAATAGTTTGTGTGTTTGCTGGGGCAAGAAGAGTGTACAGAATTAGCTATTACAAAATACCTCAAACTCCCTCATACTGCTGTAAGAAGTGAACTGAAAAGGGCTCTTTGACAACATCAAATTAGAATTTCCAAAATGTGAAAGTATTAGATATAAAAGGTTTAAGTTCGTTCTGCAGAAATAATCAGAAATCAGGAATGTACACAAGATGTATGAACAACATTGTGGTTTTTAAAAAATATTACTGGAAGGTTTGAAACAGTTTGTTCAAGGATAGAGGATTGAGGATTTTGAAGTTTGGAATACCATGTAGCAACTGCTACTGTGTCTGAATGATACAGGCATACGATCACCTATATAACAATGGAAAAAAAATTATAAAATAGACTCCGGGCAAGTTTTGAAACATGCCCCTTCTCTTATTGTGCTCTGTGGAAATTACTTCATCCCTCTAAGCCTTATTGTGTATGATAGTTATTTACCTCATGATACTGATTCTAGGACCAAATGAGAGAAAAGCTTGTGGAAAGTTTATCTTAATGCCTGGCATGTGGTAAGCCTACAAATGTGACCTGAGCTGCAGATAAGAAGTTATAATCTGTGTGTATAAAATCAAGAAATGAAGAAATTGACATGCTATTCCTAGGTAGAGAGATTTTATGTGTGATTATTATGTCTTCCTTTACTTTATTTTTTTTAAAGATTTTATTTATTTGAGAGAGAGAAAATGAGAGCATGAGCAGGGGGAAGGGCAGAGAGGGAAAAGGAGATGGAGAAGCAGGGATTCTGCCTTGGGGCTCAATTCCAGGACCCTTGGGTCATGACCTGAGCCAAAGTTAGATGCTTAACCAACTGAGCTGCCCAGGTGCCTCCATGTCTTCCTTTATAGTTTCTGTACTTTTTACACTTTCCACAATGAATAAGTAACTTTTAGGAAAAAACTTTTTTAAAAGAATAAAGTTGGGGTGTCTGAGTGGCTTATGGGTTAATACTCTGTCTTCGGCTTAGGTCATAATCTCAGGGTCCTGAGATCAAGCTTTGGGCTCTTTGCTCAGCGGGGAGCCTGGTTCCCCCTCTCTCTCTGCCTGCCTCTCTGCCCACTTGTGATCTCTCTCTCTCTGTCAAATAAATAAATAAATAAAATCTTTAAAAGATAAAAGAAGAAAGCTGATAGGATGTATTTCTGGGTTGGGAGCTAGAGAGCTGGGGATTCAATGCTTATTATAGCTGGAAGTCCATTTCTCTATATATTAAAATGGTAGAACTAACAAAAATTAATGAAAGGAGAACACACATTAATAATGCTATTTTTTACTCCCCTACTTCACCCATTAATATTTCCTTCTTTTGATTTGGTTGTCTCCTCTTAATTTTTTGAAGTGGCTTCCACTTTTTTCCTTAGTGAATCCATCTTTGTCCTTCTGGGCAAAGATATTGCTGTGAGGAGCCCCCAAATCAGGACTTCTCTAAACTATCCCCTCCCATAAAGCTCCCCTCTTGTATTAAAAAACATTCAAAGAAAGGGGTTCTTTAACATCTGTGGCATCAACTCTCCTTCCACTATCCTTTTCCTCTTGAGTTGAGAGACCATCCTCCCCTGGGAGAAGCTTATCCTGGCCAGGCGATGGCACTTTAATGTTTACATGAAGCGGTCAAGCTGAACCATGTGGGAACACCCCTTGCTGGGATTCAGACATGATTTCAAAATACCCTCTCTTACTCTTCAATGACTGCACAACAGCCTTGTTCTGGGGGCATCCCTTTCACTGTGGCCACATCAGGTTTCTCCAGTGTCCTACTTGCACAGACCTGGCTGTCATGTGGTTGACCCTTTGGCACACTGGACCACAGAGAAGTGACTTCTACAACCTCGGGCAGGAAATGGTGAGCTCTCTACTTGTTGCTGTTAGCTTGGGCCCCAGCGCTGATCTTTGGTACCTCCTGTAGCTCCCTGGCCAAGCAGCCTGTCCCCTAGTGAGAGCAACCCCACCAGAGGGGTGAGCCAAGGCAGAGGCACGGTTTGCTGTGTTGTCTGCATTTACTGATCCCGTTTTGGGCAGTATTTACAGCAGGTTCTGCTCTTAGCATCTCCAGGATGTTATTTTATTTATCCTATTACTTCAGTGCCCTCTTTGAAGGCAGCTCTGTCTGAATGGAGCGAGATGTGGAAAGCAGCGAGAAGACATGCTCTCTGTCCTCTGGGAGCCTTCACAACCCAGGCATACTGTTGCACAACAATTTGCTACCGGGTTCTCTGCACCCTTTCCACTGTAGCCCCAGGTCCTGTTGCTTGAACTGGTGCTCAGCAGTACATTTCTTTGTGCTTCGTCTTGCAGTTATGCCTGGGTCTGTCTCCCTCATTACACTATGGTTTCCGTTAGAGTGGAGCTGTGTCTATTTCCATCTGTACCTTCAGCATGAATCCAGGTGTCTAGAAAACTGTTGGTGCTTAACAAATGCGTGTTGAGTGGGACAGGCTTGATGGTTTCTCAGACACTGTGTGTCCTATTCCTCCTGCTTAAAGTGTGTTGATTTCCTTAATGTCCAAAGCTCAGTCCTTGGAACAAGAACAACTTATTTGTATCTGTCCAACTAGATATTGCACTTCTGGATGAAAAACCAGTAAATGAACCAAGGATACGCTTATAAGGCATGCGGACGCATCTGCAATGGCTGTCAATTCAGCAGAACAAATTAATTAGTCGAAATTATCCTTCGTGCTACCAAAGGAAAACCAGCCTCTCTCTAGTAAATATGCTTTGCTAGATATAGAATAATAATCCTGAGTGCAGCATTGCCAGAGCCTCCCCTCTGCCATCTGGAGCGATGTTCCTGCATGGTGATGCCTCATCAGCTCTGTCCTGGTTTTCCTCCTGCTCTGGGTATTCTCCTCTCCCTGTCCTTGCTCTGTCATAGGATAATGTGTGTCACTCTCTCCCTGTCCTCTTTTCTTCCCCCTGGGCAGTTCTTGGCTTCCTAATGGAGTGTTTTGCTTTTTAACATCTTTACATATGAAACACTATGTATTCGTTAAGATTTTTTAAAAGAGGAAAATATAAAGAACGAGAAATGGTCTCCCATGTGGAGAAACCTCTGTTGATGGTATAAGGAAGTAATGTGAGCACAAGGATCAAAAGTTAGAAAGCAAGAATTACATGCAGTGTTAAAGCTGCTTGCCCTGCCTATCCACCTTCCATGCTTCTTGCCCCAGTGATAATTACAGTTAACATTTTGGTGTATGTTTTTTATAAAATTATTTTAAATATGACACACATCAGTATATAAAAGTTGAAATCAATGTGCATGTATCTTTTCTATTTATATGGAATAGTCCCAAGAAAACTGCTCTGAAACTACCTTTTTTTCCCTCTATTTGTCTCACGAGAAGTTTTTTGTGTATTCAACACAGAATGCTACATTAATTTCAAGTGTACAACTTACTGAATTAACAAATTTATACCCATGCTAGGTTCACCACAGGTGTGGCTACCATCTGTCCTGATACATCACTATCACAATATCATTGACTGAATTCCTTATGCTTTGTTTTTTATTCCTGTGACTTATTCATTCCATTACTGGAAGTTTTCTCCCATTTTGCCCAACTCACCACCCTCCTCCCCTCTGGCAAATGCTCAGTTTGTTCTCTGAACCTTTTATTACTTAATGTATCTTAGTGATCCCTCTACTGGTGCCTCCCCTTCTCTCCCATCTACCTTATTCATTGTATCTCCTGCATAGTATTCCATTGTGTAAATGCTTTAACTTACTGGTACAGTTCCTTATTAATGGACACTAAGACTTACTCTTGAACTTACATTTTTCAATAATACAACTGTAACTATCCCTATATGTGTATCTCTGAACAGTTCTACAAAAGACGTGTATGTTTTACATGTTGATGGTTGTTACCAAATTGTCCTCCAAAAACTAAATCAGTTTTCACTAATTTAGGTATGCCACAAAAGTGCTTGACAATACTTGTTTTTCTGTTCATCTTTTCTAGTTTTTTTCCACTATGATTGAAAAATTTTATCTCATTGTTCTGATTTTTATTTCTTTGATTGTGTGTGAATATATCATGACCATTTTGAATTTATAAGCAATCTGTACTTTGTTAATTTTTCCTTTTTCTTCTTTGGTCCTTTCTCTGTTTGGTGGTTGTTTTTTTCTCACTAGTTTATATGAGGTCTTAACCACCTCCTCAGGCCTCCCCAGAATCTTGATCTAAAATAGTAACTGAGTCTCACATCAGTGTGTTTAATCCTCCGTATAGGATTACAACTGGGTATATTTTTCACTTTTGGGGTTTCCTCTTTTCTAGAGTAGAAACTCTTAAGGAGCAAGGTTCTCCTCTATCTTGTTCATTATTATATCCCTGTCATATAGATCCAAGCCTGGCTCATAATAAGCAGTCAGAAGTTGTTGAATGAGTGAAAGAATAATTGAATTAGTCTATATGCATTACAAAAAGTTTTTAAGTTTGTTTTCTAATTTTGTTTAAGCTATTAAGCTATTTTTCCCAATAGAAGCTTTGAATTTTCATGCAGCCAAATTTATTTATCATTTTCCTTTATGATTTCTGAACTTTTCTTGCTCTACACCTATAAATAAATATACTCATGCCTCCTTTGAAAACTCCTTTGGCTCCATCTTTTAAATTAAAATCTTAGACCTTGGAGCACCTGGGTGGCTAGGTCGTTAAACATCTGCCTTCAGCTCACGCCATGATCTCAGGGTCTTGGGATCGAGCCCTGCATGGGGCTCCCTGCTCAGCGGGAGGCCTACTTCTCCCTCTCCCCCGATTGTGTTCCCTCTCTTGCTGTCTTTCTGTCAAATAAATAAATAAAATCTTAGAAAAAACTCAGATCGCTATAAAATTTATTTTTATATTAAAATCTTTTTAAAGATTTATTTATTTATTTTAGAGAGGGAGAGAGAGAGAGAGTGCATGAGCAGGAGCAGGAAGGGAAAGGGAGAGAGAATCTCAAGCAGACTCCACACTGAGCCTGGACTCCCAAATAGGGCTCGATTTCAGAACCCTGAGATCACAACCTGAACTAAAACCAAGAGCTGGACGCTTAGCAGACTGCACCACCCAGGAACAACCGCCCCCACATACACACCAAAATTCTTTTAAAGCCATAACCCAGTAAGAGCAAAATAACGGGTTGGAGACTACAGCAAAGAAAAGGAACCAGCAGAATTTCAGAAGCTGAACCATAGAGGTAGGAAAAGCCCAAACTTATTTGCAAGAAGTGGTAAGGTGTGAGTTGAAGCAGTCCCAGTGCAGTTCTCTAACTGGGGTACCAGCTACTTAGAGGGCTGGGGGTTGAAGAGATAAGACAGACTTGGAAGTCTAAAGAGAAGCCGTAGGACCCCTGGAGCCCCTCCCTTGCCACTGAACTTTGGAAAACACTGTAAGGATGAGGGCTGAGGATGGTGATACAGTGAGAAGGGAAGTTGGGGTTGGGATGGGTGTTGTAATAGAGACCAAAATCTTCCACAGTAGGAAGGCAAAAGATAGTATCTTTTTCCAAAGTTAAGAAATAGAATATACATACTATTAAGAGGTAATTGACAGATAAAACCACACACAGGAACTGAAAGTGATTTTGGTGTCAATGGGGGAGGACAGGAACTTCTTTTATTTTAATGTAAGGCTTGGTAGTACTAATAAGTAGCTCTCTTACTTGGTAGCCTTTTAAAAACTATGTTCATATATTATAGTGACAAAAAATAAAATAAAATGATTTTATGCCATTGTAGGAAAGTGAGTCTCTAGCACAAGGCTTGGCATCTACTGCATAAATGCCCATACAATGGTTGAGTGAATATTATTTATTTAGAAAACTCGCTGATTTTTTCCTTTGGTGGTGGTGCTAGATAGCAACTGGAATTAAATAATGTGCTTTAGGGACTGATGAGTAATATATTTGTAATATCACAGTATATGAAACCAGTCTCTTTGTTTTGGGTATGGTGCAATGTTAGAAGGCCTTTAAATAAAGTTAAAAAATAAAATGTCAATCTGAACTTTGAATTTATTTTATAATTTTATTTTTTTTTAAAGATTTTATTTATTTATTTGACAGAGAGAGAGATCACAAGTAGGCAGAGAGGCAGGCAGACGGAGAGGAGGAAGCAGGCTCCCTGCCAACCAGAGAGCCTGATGCAGGGCTTGATCCCAGGACCCCGAGACCATGACCTGAGCCAAAGACAGAGGCCTAACCCACTGAGCCACCCAGGAACCCCTATTTTATACTTTTTATCAAGGACATTTTGTGCTTAAAAAAAACAAACAAACATGTGTTGGCATGTGTTTATCAAGATGTGTCAGTATTTTCTCTACTAGAAAATTCTCTGACTCAGGCCCTAATTTATGACATGGTTCTGATAATTCTCATCCCTCTGCCTTTTCCTGTCTTTGAAAAGAGGTTAAAAAATCAGTCTGCTTCAAGGAAGGCAATTGAATACTAGAGAAATGCTGGCACCTAGTTCTTTGGCTTAACACCATAAACAGAGTAAGTTGAAGGTTGCCTCTTCTAGGAAGATAATCAGAATGTCAGAAGCAGAGATTTAGTTGTAGTAACATGATCTCCTACCTGAAGCAAAGTATCCCCTCTAGGGAGTCCAAAGTTCTGCTGGTATTAGGAGTAACTAGATAATAATACGTAAGTTGATTATTCTCCAGGAGGGAGGATATTTTACTAATGGAACTGTACTACAGAATTGAGTTCAGCATTTATTTGTAAGATGCTATGAATTTGTTGGGAAAGAAATGCTAGAGAAATACCAGGAAATAGTATTATGTGACATTTCTTGAAGAACTGATTTGATTTTTCTTTGGAAGACATAGGTGAGTTTGACTCATGTTGTATTTTCTTCTGTGTATGTTGTACCTATTAGTCTAATATCTTAAGCATGCACATTGGCGTTTTAATCTTACAATTTTATACTCCCAGAGCTATTGTTTGACTAAGGTACGATTATTTTTGCTACCTAATTACATAAGAACATAATTTCACATGGAAATGGTACTTAAGTAAAAGTTTCAAAAATGAAATAGTATACCAGCTCAGGTTAAATATGTAATTGATTTGGGTATCTTCTGTACAACGATGTTAATTGAAAGCCATATTTGAAAATTTTTATTGTTCTTAGAGTGAATTACTGGAATTTAACCGACAGCAACAGGAGGAAGAAAGGACCAAAACCCACCAAGCTGAACACAGGAGGTATAAAGGGCTAATAAAATAAGCATCCTTGATTAAAATAACTACCTATAAAGTTTTTGCAATGTTTTTTTTTTTTAAAGATTTTATTTATTTATTTGAAAGAGAGAGGGGGACCACAAGTAGGCAGAGAGGCAGGCAGAGAGAGAGAGGAGGAAGGAGGCTCCCCGCCGAGCAGAGAGCCCGATGCGGGGCTCGATCCCAGGACCCTGAGATCATGACCCGAGCCGAAGGCAAAGGCTTTAACCCACTGAGCCACCCAGGTGCCCCAGTTTTTGCAATGTTTTAAGAAAATACTATAATCATATTGAATATGGTTTTGCAATCTATATTACCTTTTTAACTTTATATTATTGGGGCATGTTATGTATGTGAGGATGCCAGCTGCTACATATGTATACACATACATACACATACACTATCTGATTTTTCATACATAGACATAAAATATCCAGTTTTTCTGGGGAGGTGGCAAAAATTCATACTAGAAAACGGTCTGTCAAGCTATTTGTTTATTTAGGTGATACTTAATTTATTTAGGTGATACTTAATTTGCCTCCCATGGGACAAAGTATCTTCTTACTTTGAGATGATCTTTTAGTATCTGTACACAACTTTAAAATAACTGAATTCGTATAGAGGGTGAGATACTCATACTTGAATACGAAAGGTCAGACAGGAACTATTTTATATTGAGGAAAAATATCTTAAAATAGAAACCATTAAACAGTTTTTAACATTGTAAGTACTCTCTTATTCTTAATATCAGACATTAAGAGTACTGAGTTTATTGCAATGTGCATGAGAATCTCAGAAGAATTTAATGTAAAGGGTTTCATGATCTAAGAGAGCAAATTCTTTTGAAACTGAGTGGTGTCCCTTATATGTTTAACCTTCCCACTGTTGCTAATGTGTATTTTTTAGTTGTGGTGGTTTCATTTTTTAATTGAGAATTTACAGAGTATTAATGGAAGCCCCCAATTCTGCTGGAGCTGTGAACTATGGATGGGTACTCATATTTTTTTGACCTGATTGTTTTACTTACATAGTCTATCAAAATAGTTTTAAAATGTCAAGTGTGAATTTAGGTGGTTTTCTCTGACTAAAAGAAAACATCAGAATTCTGATACATTGGTTAGGCTATTTTTAGGGGTGACGGGTAGCAATTACTGCTACCTATTTTTTTTTTCTCATTTTCTAAAAACGTGTTTTGTTTTTTTTTTTAAGATTTTATTTATTTGACAGAGAGAGCACAAGCAGGGGGACAGCAGGCAGAGGGAAGGGGAGAAGCAGGCTCCTCACTGAGCAGGGAGCCCAATGAGAGACTTGATCCCAGGATCCTGGGATTATGACCTGAGCCGAAGGCAGACATTTAACCGACTGAGCTACCCAAGCGCCCCTGGTTCTTCTCAGTTTCTCTTTAAAATTCTTTCTACTAAAAAAACCTAATAGTAGGGGCACCTGGGTGGCTCAGTGGGTTAAAGCCTCTGCCTTCAGCTCAGGTCATGATCCCAGGGTCCTGGGATCAAGCCCCACATCGGGCTCTCTCCTCAGTGGGGAGCCTGCTTCCTCCTCTCTCTCTCTGCCTACCTGTGATCTCTGTCTGTCAAATAAATAAATTAAATCTTTAAAAAAAAAACCTAATAGTACATTTCTTTAACACTGGTTGTTAGTTGTAGCCAGTTATTTCTCTGGATTTCTGAGAATTGATTAGATTATAAAGCTTTAAGCATCTTAAAGATAGTGTGATATGTTACATTAATAGGCCCTCTTGGCTAAGAAATTCATGTTCAGTTGGCATCCAATAAAAATGCAAGTTATTTAGTAAGAGGTAGAAAAGATTAATTTCTTGTTGTGGGAAACTTGACCCTCATTCTTTATTTCCATAATACTGGATACCTAAATTTTGGTGGGGTTATTTATTTTCTACACATTATTTTCTCTTTTTATTGATTCTAGTTAAATATAGATGCAAATTTAATCTAAGAGGAAATCTCTCCGGGTAATAACTTCAGTAACCAGTTTTGAGGTAACTGATCAAGTTTTTGAACACATATTTTATGTTCTCAGTCAGTTTTTGAGGAGAGCATATATTTTGATTGCCCTTTAGAGATTAAAGTAAGCTGTTGCATGTTAAATGAAAATACTCATTCAGTAGCCTCTTAACGAATAAAATCACTGTGACTATTCCTGCTGAGGGCAACAGCACTAGCTCTGTTTGTATGTGTATGCGTGCAAGGGTCATAAGTTAGATTACACACACACACGGGTGTGTGTGTGTGTAAGGGTCATAAGTTAGATTTTCTCCAGGGATATAATTTTATTAGAGTCAAAAAGACAACATGCTTTCTACCATTTAGAAGGTGACATAGCAGAAAACTAAACTCTGAGTTTTATAACAGAAAGCTTGTGGAATTCCTCACAAGCTTTTCAATGCATCCTATATTGATTGAGCCTGGCTGCACCTGAACCTGACCCATGGTAACTTTCTGAGTGAGAGAAGAAAGGTGAAACAGAGAGAAAAGACGAAGCATTGGGGTCAAGGACTTGAAAAGATCTGAGCTATGAATTGAAAACTGGAGTGAACTGAACTGATTTACTGAAACTTGAACCATTCTTAAATAGTAGTTTTTAATCCATATTAACCCTTAGAAGAAAAGCCAGAGCAGTGGTTTGACAGAAATAAAATGTATGTTCTTTCTAACACTAGTAAACAAATTTATAAGCTGGTACTTTTTTCTTCTCTTTGAATTCTCAATAGGAATTGAGAAAAAACACAATCTCTTTACCACCTATGGGCTCTTGTTGACCCACTGTGCTGTCCTTCTAGTAACTGATGGTCAAAAGTGAATTGTACCACCTGCATCCCTGATAAGACATCAGTTTTGACAGTGTGTGAAAGAACTGAGAGCTGTGCACATTGGGCCATTTTGCAGCCTATACTCACCACCATTGTTAATTTCTTGATGCAGCTGTAGTCACAGAAGCAGGCAGATATGGGGACCATGCACCTGGATGATTCATTCTCTTCTTACCTATCAGGACAAGGCTCTGTGAAGGTTTTGTTCTAGGCATTGGGAATAGGCATAAAATAGCAGAGAACATCCCTGACTGCATGGAAATTACAATCTGGAGAAAATAAATAGAAGTCAACAAGTTAACGGCAAGAGTATTTCAGACAATGATATGTACTGTGAGGAGACAGATTGAAGGTGGTAGTTCCTCCATAAAGAGGTAACATCAAAGGACAAGAGCCAGTCACATAGAGATTGGAGTCCAAAACATACACTCAGATGTCCCCTATTACTAGGTACAGGAAAAAAATGCAAAGGCCCTCAAGTGGGAATGAGTTTGGACTTGAGTCTCAAGTGGCTGGATATAAGTGGTGAGGAAGAGAATAAGATAAAATGAGGTTGGCAGGAGCCAGAAAATACAAGATTTTATAAGCCAGTGATTTTGTTCTAAGACTAATGGGAAATCATAAGAGACTCTTAACTATAGGAAATAAGCTGACAGTTGTTGGAGGGGAGATATTTGGGGGAGTGGGATAACTGGGTGATGGGCATTAAGGAGGGCACTTTATAGAATGAGCACTTGTGGTTATATGCAACTGATGAATCACTAAATTCTACTCTGAAATTAATAATATGCTATATGTTAATTAAAGTGAATTTAAATAAAAAATTAAAACAACTAATGGAAGATCATAGGAGGGTTTTAAGCAAAAGGAAGGCATGATCCCTTTTATAATTTAGTAAGGTAGTTGTGTGGAGAATGAATTACAGAGGGTGGGAGTGGAAGCAAAAGTAAGATGAGAGAGGATAGTGATTTGGACTAGAATGGTGGCCATCGAAAGTTTTAATTTTTTTATATTTTATAACACACAGGAAAGTCCATGAAATAAATATTTAGAATGATTAATGAGAGAGTGAACATTCAAGTAGCCAGCTCCAGATATAGAATACAACCACCACCCTACTGTTAACCCTTATTCTGACCTCTATGATAATCATTTTCTTGCCTTTCCTTAAGGTTTTACCCTCTAAGTGTTAACCTTAATTTCTGAAATTGGTTACTGCAAGTATGACCAAACATCAGGGAAGGATATACCCTTTCTTTTGAAAGCTTGAGTTTCCCTCTTTTGATATTTCCCGTTTCTTATATGAATCTCTTCCCATTTTCCTTCTAATTTGCACTTATGGGATTTACTTTAGCAAGACTGGCAGTGGGGTACAGGTCATTTGGGAAGGACATCTCCATTGCAACAATAGTACCACAGAGCTATTTTTGGTTCCCCTTCATGTTTCAGGTCTTTCTGAAGCTTCCATCTCTTCTCAGCCTCTAGATTTCACACCTGGCAGGGCTTGGAGGGGTATGGTTGATGGGGAATAAGGCTCTTGCAGAACTGGTAGAAGATGAAGGAATGAAGGTCTGAGTTCAGAATTGTGTTCCCTCTTACTGGAGTCACAACTGGTGAAGGGCTGGCTGTTAACAGCATTTCAGATGGCTAATGTGAAAAGAAGTCTCTACAGATTAGTTCTAAGCTGAGGGGGGGAAAGCAATCCTCACAGTTCATACAGCATGTTAGGTTCTCAAAAATCTCTCAACCCTGTAGCAAGCTTTCCATTTACACATATTTTTCATTGTTTAAAGGGTAAATAATGTTTTCCTGGATCGGCTCCAAGGCAAAAGTCAACCAGGTGGCTTGGAGCACTTTGGAGGCCATTGGAATATGAATAGTGGTAACAGCTGGGTGAGTTTTTTTCTTTTCTCTTAAAAAAAATCTTTCAAAGTTGAACAGTAAAAACAATGAGAATTTTAAAAATATGTTGTGGCTTTCTCCCAAGATATTATTTTTTTGTTGTGCTGTTCAGCTGTATGATGGGCAGTCAGCCAGGGTGATTACTGTAAATTCCACAATAGTTTCTAGAGAGAGGGAAAAAGTCCTGCTTTCAGCACGGGCCAATCACAATAAAAAAATGACACCTGCCCTTTGTTCTCAATATGATTGCCTGGACTGTAAAGATTTTTTATCACCCCTTGCCCAGAACTACAACAAAAACAAATGAAAAATTTTTTTTCAAGAGGATTTTAAGTGCAATACAGTTACAGTTATAAAAATAGTAAGCATTCTCTAGTAATATATACTTTCAGTGAAACTAGTACATCAAAGAAACCAGTATTTAATTTTTCACTACAAAATGATTTTTAAAAAACCCTACAGCAAAAGGCACTTTTTGGAAATGAAATGTCCTTATGGATTTCTGTGAAGAAAACCTTGCAACTGTGTTGTAATATGTGTTTAATGTGTTTTGTGTGCACAATATATCATTGAACCAGCACTGAATCTTTGGAATGTATATAATTGTAGGCTTTGCAATGTGTACAGAATCAAAACTACACTGGGTTTTATAATTTAATTGAGACCCAAGTACATATTTACCTACTAAAAAAATGGAGCAGATAGAAATCTTTAAACTGGTAAAATACAACAAAATAATCAAGTGCTTGCTGGAAACTCTAGAGATCACCCTTTAATAAATATTTCATGGGCAAAAGATAATTTTTGAGAAAGTCTGTTGGAAATCTTATGCATGTTTTCTTGAAAGGCATTTAGTAGTTAAAATTGATGAATAGATCTCACAAATGTATATATACTGAAGATAATTGAATGTAGGCAAGTTTGCAAGGAATTTTACTGGATGTGTATCCATAATGTATGCTCTTGTGTATCACTATGGCATTCAGAATAGGGACAACATGGAAGAGAGAGAAAAGAATCAAAACACAGGATTTTTGTATCAGGAGTTACAATTTATAAATTATTGACTTATTCATAAGAATGTATGAGGAGTCCTGTGGAAAATGGGGCATTGTGACTTGAAGACATTATTCACGTTCATGGAATTTATAAGTTGTGAGACATGATTGAAACTTGGATTTTGGGCAGAACTTGGAAACTGCACATTTTCTCCTCTACTTACCAACTCTCAAAATTTAGAAAGTACTTAGGAAAATATGTGGGCTTGAGGGGAATATGATGGGAGGGAGTAAATGAATACCACATGGGCTGCTGTTAAGGGAATGAGGGTTTGGAAATCTGGTTCACCCCTGACTATTGATAGGCCTTATGGGAGTGAGCTATAAATCTCTGCTTAGATTCTTCATGGATAAAAAGAAAGGAGTATCATTTTCTTGTGATATGAGTGAAGGTTACTAAAGTTTCCTTAGTAGGACAGTCTTGGCCAAGTCCAAAGTGGTTCTCCGCTCTTCCCTTACTTGAAAGAAGCAGTGACATAAAGGTCCTCAGGTCCTCACCTCTACATCCCTATGGATATCCTTACTTCTATGTCTGCTTCTCCTTGGGGACCAGATTCTCTCTTATCCACCTACTGGGGGACTTTGTTCTAATGATACTCTCCTCTCTACTGAACTGTCAAATGTTCACCTGAACTAGAAAATTCCCATCAGCATAAAATATAAATATAAATTATATTGATACCCCTTCCCTCTTGCTACTATCCTGTTTCTTTATTCCCCTTTCAAGCAAAACTTAAGAGGTTTCTATCCTTTAGCTGTCTTGTAATTTCTTTCTTCCCATTTCTCTTAAACTCATTTAAATCATGATCTAGACTTTATCAGTCCAACCATAATGCTCTTGTCATAGTCACTAATGATGTCCACATTACAAAGTCCAGTGGTTATTTTTCAGTCTTCCTCTTTTGATCCATCAGCATCATTTGTCATAGTGAATCACTTCCTCCTCTCTGAAACTATTTACTTGGCTTCTGGGGCATTATACTTTCTTGGGTTTCCACCAATCCCAGTGGCTACTCCTTTTCATTCTCCTTTGCTGAATCCCCTGCATCTTGCTGTCCTCTCAACACTGGAATACCTCAGAGATCCACCTTGGATCACCTTCTGAACTTTATGTTCACTTAATATCTTGGTGGCCTCATTCATTCTCATGAATTTAAATTCCATTTATATGTTTATTACTCATACATCTAATTCCAGCCTTGACCTCTTCCTTGACTCTAGACTTGTATATCTGTTTATCCACTCAACGTCTCTACTTGCATGTCTAATGGACATCTCAACCTTAACATGTCTAAAAGTTGACCTTTGATTCCTTCTACCTGAGTGCTCCATCTGTACTTTTATCCTTTTATATATTGGTACAGCCCATCTCACATCACTCACAATTGATCCATCAGCAAATCATCTTCTTTTTAAAAATTTATTTATCCATTTATTTATTTGAGAGAGAGGGAGAGAGAGACAGAGAGCATGAGAGGGGGAAGGATCAGAAGGAGAAGCAGGCTCCCCGCTGAGCAGGGAGCCTGATGTGGGACTCGATCCTGGGACTCCAGGATCATGACCTGAGCTGGAGGCAGTTGCTTAACCAACTGAGCCACCCAGGTACCCATCTATCAGCACATCTTCTTGACTTCTCCTCCAAATAGGTACAAACCAGCAGCTTCTCACTACCTCCACCACTATTATTCTACTTCCAATCTCCGTTAGTGCTCATCTAGATTCTTGAAATAGTCTTCTAGATGGTTTCCTTGCTTCTACACTTACCCACCTACAGCCTATTCTCAGTATGAATGATCCCTTTGAAACAGAAGCCAGATCCTGTCACTTCCTTGCTTAAAGTCTTCCAGTGGCTCCCATGACTCTCAAATCACATGGAATAAAAACCAAAGTCCGTACTGTAGCCTACCAGGTGCTTCCTCATGATCTAGACCCCACTTTATCCCTTTGGTGCTCTCTTACCACACTGCCCTTCCTTCTTCCTCATTCCTCCCAGACACATCAGCTTTCTTGCTGCTCTTTGAAAACTTAAGGAACTGGCTACTTTCACCTTATGGATTTTGCACTGGTTGCTCCCTCTATACTTCTCCATATGATTTGTTCTACAAGACTTTTCTTGAATCTTACCTCAGTGAGGTTTCCCTGGCCATCTATTTAATGCTGCCACTTGTGCCCTTATCCCTGGCTCTAGCCATCCTTTTTCTGGGCTTCACTTCTTTTTTTCTGTGGCACTCCGCAACTTCTAACACACCTTTCTAACATTATTTGCTTATATGTTTTATTTTCTGTTTACTCTTAATCTCTCCCTAAGGTGTAATACACATTCCAATTTGCATCAGTCAGGGCCCTTTGATTGTTTTATTCATTGATCTATCCCAAGCATTCCACAGAGGTTGGAACTTAGCACAGGCACAAGGAAACAGGTGGCTGTGACTGAGGGATGGCAAAACAACAAAGATTTAGAACCAAATGATTTGATATACTGAAATGCTTTGATACTAAATTTAAAATAGCTATGTATAAAACATATGATGTAATAAATTTTAGATATGAAACAATGAGCAAAAACAAGTGACAAAGACAGCCAAGAAGTTTGAAAAAGAACAAAACAGAACTTCAAGGAAGAAAAAAACATAATCTCTGGAATTAAAGCACTCAATGAATTCATCACAATAAAAGGAACATAAATTAAGAACTAAATCAAAATACCATTTCTCATCTATTATTTTGGCAAAAGAACAAAAGATTGGCAATATACTCTTTTGGGAAGGCTGTGGGGAGAAGAGCTCATTCACATATTATTGGTGGGAATTCAAAATGATACAAAAACTATCTAATTTAATTTGTCATCTTCTTTGGGGAGACAAGATGGCGGAGAACGAGGAGGAGGTGCCGTTTCAACCTGTACCCTAAAGTGAGCTGATTACCTACCAAAGAACTCTGATCACCAATTTGTCATCTTCTTTGCATAAAATAAAACCAGGCCTAGACTACTGCAGAAAAGCTCTACTAAATATTTGAAAAACAGATTATTATAGAAGTCTAGAAAGTTTTCCAGATAAATGAAAAAAGAGAAAATAATCTCCAAAGAATTAAACAAGTGACTATAACCTGAATCAAGATCACACACAGAAAAAAAAATTATGAATATAGGCTCATTCATAAATACAGACTTAAAAAATCACAAAATTTTGATAGATTCAATAATAAATTTCTTTAAAAAGCATAATATATCCTTGCCAAATTGGATTTATCTCAGATGGAAGCTTGATTTACCACAAATGAATAAACAAAACAAAACCAAAAAACTGAGATGATTTACCTCATAAATTATAGGAGAAACACCATATGATCATCTCAGTAGATACAGAGAAAACATTTAAAAAATTTCAGTACTCATTGTGATAAAAGCTCTTTGGAAAGGAGAAATAGAAAGGACATTTCTTTAGCCAATAAAGGGAGCAAAAATTTATAATAGAAATATATTAAAAGCATTTCCTTTAAATCCTATGTGAAGGTTGAAAGGAAAAGAAACATTTATAAATCACAGATGATACAATTACCTACTCAGAAAATAAAAAAGGATATTTAAGTTATCAGAATAAATAAGAGGACTACAATTTTGGTAGATTTAGGATTAATATATAAAAACTTCACTTCTATAAATTGCAAATAAACAAAAAATTAGTAAAAAGATAAAACCAAAAATGCCATGACCTTTAAAAAATATATAAAGTTTTATAGAAAGACCTTAAGGAATAAATGAAGTTATACCTTATTAATGGATAGGAATAGGAATGAGCTCTCAATCTATAGATTTCATTAAATTATGATCAAAGAACCAAGAATAACCAATTCAATACTAAAAGTAAAGAAGTATGTATAGAGACTTGTTTAAACATTTAATACAGTCTGGAACTGGCACAAGCAGACCCAACCATTTTTGGAATTCTGACATATGACAGAAGGCAAAGCACATCAGTGGGGAAAGTATACTCTTCAACAAATACTACTGGGACAGTTGAATACCCACATGAAATCATAACCAATCAAGTCCAGGTGGATTAAGCCTTATAAGTAGAAAAGAAGACTTTTCCAATTTTAGAAGAAAATAGACTATTTATAAAATTGAGTTAGGGTGGATTTTATAAGATCCAAAGTATAAACCAAAAGGAAATGATAAATATACATTAAAATGAAATATCTATTCATTGAAGGACACCATACAAAAAAAAGAAGAGAAGCTATATATGAAGATTTTTACCCTGGACATGTTTTGTAAAGAACAAGTGGACAAAAGTTTAATACACAGAATGTATTTAGACTGTGTCATTTATTTAGAAGTTGACAGATGACACCAGAGCTCCCCCAGGAATGAGAGAGTTCACAGATGGGGCTTGGAGGAACTACTGGAATCAGTAAAAAGCTGAGGAAGCAGAAAAGCAGGAAGGCAGAAAATACAACAATGATGAAAGACAAAGAGAAAGAAAAACTTGTTTCTTGGAATATCATATGAACACTTAAGTAGTAGGTCTTTGTTAAGTGTATTTGGGTAGACAGACTGATCTTTATCTTTCAATCTTTTAAAAATTAAATCACATTAATTGCATATTCCTTTATATATAATTAAAAATTATTTTTACATTAAAAATTTTTTGGTTTTCTAGCTTCCTCTGCTACCTTTTTTTAAAAAAGATTTTATTTATTTATTTGTCAGAGAGAGGGAGAGAGAGTGAGCAAGCACAGGCAGACAGAGTGGCAGGCAGAGGCAGAGGGAGAAGCAGGCTCCCTGCCGAGCAAGGAGCCCGATGTGGGACTCGATCCCAGGACGCTGGGATCATGACCTGAGCCTAAGGCAGCCACCCAACCAACTGAGCCACCCAGGCGTCCCTCCTCTGCTACTTTTTATGATATAACTAGGGTAGGACTTTGAAAGAATCACTTCAAGTTCTGTTTTCTCTGATACGAGTAGGTGAGGCTCCTTAAATGCTGTGGAAACTCAAATCCTGTGTCTTCAAGGGCATTTGCACTTTCAACATGACCTACGAGGCAACCTGAGATTTTTGTTTCCTGGAATGTTAGAGCAGCAATAGTCTGAATCCCAAGTGTAATGTTGCACAGCATTCTGGGAGGTTTGATGGAGACTTCTTGACCCTTTGCACAGGGTGGGGGGTGGAGGGGACTCATTTAGTCTCGTTCCCTTCCTGGAGGTCCCCTTAGAAGTCACCTTTCTGCTGCATAATACAATGCCATTCTATGCCACGCATTTCCATTTAAATTGCTCTGCTTCACACTGTGCTGTCCTGTCCTTGCTGTAACTGTGGAGGTAGGTGACAGTATTTGTGAATACAATTGTTTATGACCTATGTTAACCTCTAAGAACACAGCTGATGAGCTGTCACTCAATAAGCCATTACATTGTTGACAGAGACTATTTTGTGAATCAAATGCAATGGGACTTGAAAATTAAAACATGTCACTGGGACAAATCATTAAATACAAAATAAACATTTAAGCCCAGTATAGTAAAGGGTGTTCTCTGAGGGAACTTCATTTTGTACTTACAGAGCCTCTGAATTTGTTTTGCTGCTTATACTCATTTTTGTCCTTTTTTTTTTCCAGGATGTATGAGAAATATTTACTTCATCTTTCCTTTGTCACCTGACTTGAAGAACCTCATTTGATGATTTTCCTTAAAACTCCTTCATTTATCTTCACTGTTTTTACCTTGACTTCAGTTGCCCATCCACTCAGCTGAACGAACAACTGGGGATGACCAGTTTTCCCGTTATTATTGATGCATGTTTGCAGAATCTGATTACTGAGCTCATATTTAATTTCTACTGCCAGTGAAATGTTACACTATTTCTCTCACTGGTTTCACATCTTATTGGAAGCCTAATTACAGCAATGTTAGTAAGATTAAAAAAAGGAGGGAATAATTCAATACTTTTAGGTTTGCAAGAGTTATGGGTGCTACATGCTTATCTCTCAAAGCAGCTAATTCTTATGTAATTCTCAGATAACGCTGGGGGAAACTTTGGCATTTTTTAGATTAAGCTCTACTTAATCCAGGGTACAAATTTGAGCGAAAGAAAAAAATAAATCTTTTATACTCTTTTAAACACATTCATAAATAAATTTTGAAATACTTCTGTATAAATGGTTTTTATTTTTAATGAAAAGCTCTTGAGTTGTTCTTTTTTGATGGGTCTCATTTTTATATTCTTTATAGTCTATGTAGATCAAATGTAGGACTGCAATCACTATTGGATCTGCCTTTGGTATTGATTTACTTACTAATACTGTTCCTCTGGTTTTTCATAGTGGGCCAGTTAATTGCCTGAAAGGACATGGTTTATATAAAAATCAACTAAATAGAAATATAGATACAATGTGGTTTTTAGGTGTTTTGGAAACTTGTCCTTTCTCTATGCACCCTATGTCCTATAGCTAATTCAGTAGGCTTTCCTGTTCTACTTTTATGCCCTTACCGGGTATAGACCTGAGAGTGTAAGAGTGTTGGTTTTCCATGCTTTATGTTCTAGTCCCAACTCCATGTTATATAGAAGAGCATTACATTTAGTCTTAGAATGAAGGTTGGAAGACCAAATAGTTTTGCAGCTGAGAAACTAATACTATTTTTTTTAAATGGCATTTAACTGACATGCAATGTTATATTAGTTTCAGGCGTATAACAGTGATTCGACATTTGTATACATTGCAAACTGATCACAATGTAAGCCTAGTTACAGTCTATCACCTTGCAAAGTTAAAATAATAATATTTGGTATATTCCCCATGCTGTGCATTATATCTCCATAACTTACTCATTTTATAATTGAAAGTTTGTGTTTCTTCATCCCCTTCACCCAGTCCCCTACTTCTCTAAAACCTCTCTGGCAACTACTATTCTGTTTTCTGTTATCTGTGTGCTTGGGTTTTGTTTGTTTTTAGATTCCACATGTAAGTGAAACCACGCAGTATTTGTCTTCCTCTGTCTCTGACTTATTTCTCTTAGAATACTATCATCAAGTTCCATCCATGTTATCACAAATGGCAAGGTTTCATTATTTTTTTAAAAAATTTCGTTGCAAACGACATATCAGATAGAGGGCTAGTGTCCAAAATCTATAAAGAACTTATCAAACTCAACACCCAAAGAACAAATAATCCAATCAAGAAATGGGCAGAGGACATGAACAGACATTTCTGCAAAGAAGACATCCAGATGGCCAACAGACACATGAAAAAGTGCTCCACATCACTCGGCATCAGGGAAATACAAAT
>PISX010021571.1:0-33459 GCA_004024625.1 Mellivora capensis
AAAAAAAAGAATAAATTAAAAAAAAAAAAGAATAGACCCCAAGTCTTTATACTTTTTTCTTGGTATCTTCATAGTATTAGTTACTGTGAATGTTTTTATAATAAAAGCATAAACTCTGAGTTGAAAATCTTTTCCAGTATAGGAATATCCATCATGCCTTCCCAGATAGAGTAAACAAAAAGGATTTTATTTTTCAGACTGAAGTCCATTATTCTTAATATTGAGAAAGATGCAAACACACTAATTCCAATTAAAGACTGAAACCTGGGAGGATATGTTGCCTACTCACAAGGTTGCTGTGAATTCCTTACATTCGAAACCATTACATCATTTGTTATCAATTGTAGTCTCAACAAAATATGTATTTTTTAAACTTACTCAGAGAAATGTTTATAACTTTTGGAGACACAGTGTATCTTCCTTGAGAAAAGTTATGAACATAAGGTCTTGGACATTCAGTTCCTTGAATAGAATATAGACAGACCTATTGTTGACATATTCTGTCAACCAAATTACTAACCTTTTCTTCTTTGATTTATTTGTACATATCTATCATCAGAATTATTTGACATGTTGATATAAACTGCTCTCCTAAATAGAAATGCCTTATATTTTTCCATTTGGATTTTCTTTTTTAACTGAGCAGTGTTTTATGCAATTGCAGTAAATTACCATAACCCTTAAAAGATTATTACATATAGCGAAGGTCTGTCTTTTGGAGATCACACCAAAGGCACACACAGAAAGAATGGGAACAACCTGGTACGATATCTTTGGAAAGACCATCAAATCTCTCTAAACAAGGCCCCTTATTACTAATAAAATGCCTTTCAGCTGAGGGTGACATGTGCTTTACCAAGTAAATGGATAAAGGAAAGTAATTTAAATTTTAGTGGGAGGGAAAAATAAAACAAGACAAAATCAGAGAGGGAGACAAACCATAAGAGACTCTTTTTTTTTTTTTAAGATTTTATTTATTTATTTGACAGAGAGAGAGATCACAAGTAGACAAAGAGGCAGGCAGAGAGAAGGGGGGCAAGCAGGCTCCCTGCTGAGCAGAAAGCCGGATACAGGCCTCCACCCCGGACTCTGGGATCGTGACCCGAACCCAAGCAGAATCTTAACCCACTGAGCCACCCAGGTGCCCCCGTAAGAGACTCTTAATCATTGTAAAGAACTGAAGGTTCCTGGAAGGGTGCGGATGGGGGCATGGGGTAACTGGTGATGAGCATTAAGCAGGGCACATGATATAATGAGCACTGGGCATTATAGAAAACTGATAAATCACTAAACTCTACCTTTGAAACTAACAATACACTCTATTTTAATTAATTTAATTGAAAAAATTTAAAAGTAGATAAATAAAATAAAAACCAAAATAAAACAAGGCAGTAATTATGAAATACTCTGTGCAACGTCCTCTGCTTAGTGTTTTTCATCTCCATGCATTCTTTAATTCAACCCTCACAACAACCCAATGAAGTAGGTACTGGTATTATTTCTTTTCTATAGATATAAAACAGATTCATAAAGGTCAACTAGATACTGTGCATCAGAACTGAAATTTGAATTTATAGCTCTTTCTTGACTCCCAGCCCATGTTCTCAACCATGACTCTGGAGAGACGTAAAATAGATTCTTGCTTTTAAGACATTGTAGCTTAGAGTTAATGAGAGTCATGGTAGCAGATTAGTGTATTCGTGTATGGTCAGGAATTCTCTGTTGGTGAAGGCAAGAGGAAAAACAACCATCTTCACGGACTGGTTCAGAAATTAGTTTTTACACACACTGAGTATTCCTTTTATGGAGTTATCACTATGTGACAGGCACCTGCTGGGCACTAGAGAAATGGTAGTAAATAAGCTGCCTACATGCAAGTTGCCTTAAGTCAAGCATCCTGTTATAATACTAGTGGGGTTATTTCTAGGTCTTGTTGGCCTCTGGGGATTCCCTGTTTGGTCTCATCCTACCCACAGTATTTGGTTTACAAGGACATATTACCAAGACAACCTTAATTTTCTCTTCAGCTTGGATAAATTTTAGGCAGTTTTCTTCCTAACTGTAGATCCCTGGCCTCCTTTTTCTTAGAGTACTTATTTTAGAAAACTTGCAATTGTAAATTCTTTCTCTGCTCCTTTGAGATCTAAATCTTATACAACTTGGGAAAATCTGTCTTAAGGTTCCTGGGAGACAACCTTTTGAAATATAATTATCAAGAAAGATAGGGTTCCTAACTCCCAATCTCTGTGAAAGGCTAGGAGCCTAACTTTGATAAGTACCAACTAGCAAACACAGATGGTCTAATCACCTATGACCAGATCCTCCTAAAGTTTTCCCATCCTGGGGCATCTGGGTGGCTCAGTAAAGCCTCTGCCTTTGGCTCAGGTCATGATCCCAGGGTCCTGGGATATGGCCCCACATCGGGCTTTCTGCTCAGCAGGGAGCCTGCTTCCTCCTCTCTCTGCCTGCCTCTCTGCCTACTTGTGATCTCTGGCTGTCAAATAAATAAATAAAATCTTAAAAAAAAAAGAAAGTTCTCTAGTACTTTTCCCATTAATTTATTCCAGTGTTTAAAATTTCTCCAGGTTTTTGTTTCAGTATGGTTGAGTCCAATCCCTTGCCTCTATTGCAATAGGCTCAAATAAAATCTTTCTTGCCTGATTAACCCATCTGGTGCAACTATTCTTTGACACATGGGTTATGAGCTTGGTGGAATCAAGAAAACCAGGATATAACAGCAGCGATGAAGACACTCAGGAAGGAAAGAGTTCCTGTCATATGCATGGCTTGAAACAGAAGCCATAGACTCCTGTACATGATGTTTATAGTAAAATGAATTTATATTCCTGAAATAATATTATTTGAAACCATAGAATGCAAGAGATTGAAATGGACTTGATATCAGTAAATCCACTCTCTTTGATTTACCAATTGACGAAAGAGATCACCTGCCCAAAGTCACCCAGGTGGCCACAGTTAGAACTCTAAAGCTGGTCTTCTGATACCCAGTTCAGTCCTTTTGGGCCAGACCTGTGTTTTATATCTGTTGTCGATATATTTGAGAATTTTCACACTTCTACTCACAAACGCACATCTGTATACCTAAGATATTATTACTACTCTGATAAAGAGCTTGATAATAATTGAAGGGGGTAACTACATAAATTGTCATAAGCTATTTTTTATACAACACAAATATTTGAGCTAATGTCTTGGGCTTAATATGAAATACTATATCATATACAGCCTCATTGTTTGAATTAAGACCTACCAGTCAATGCCATGTATGGTTTTAATTTTAAAACATCCAATTTTGCTTCAAGCTGTTAGGAAAATTAAAATGCATTATTTTTAAGTTTTACAGCATTTTCAAGTAGTTTGTTGTCATGAGATGAATACCGCAATCTATCAGTTTTTTAATTCATGATGCTATTTAAATAAATATCAGGTTTTTGTATGTGCTGTTCAACTTCTCATTATCATCCAACAAAGCCTTTTCAAATTGCCTGAGGTTAGTGCCTTTGTTAGAACCCACGAGATTGGAAAACATAGCTAGAGCCATGAGAAAGTTAACTGACCTATATTTGCAAAAAATATATAATTAAAAAAATTAACATCAAGGTCACATCACCAGATTTAGCCATTATCAGGCTTGAATCACTAAAGATTAAAGCTCATAATGATTAATTCATAGCAATGTAATGTATGTCTGTGTGGTCACCTGCATTTAGCACCTGGATCAGAAAAATTGGCTTGAGAAATGTCCTGGGTCAAAGAGAATGTTTGGGGTTGTGGAAGTAAAAGTAGTTTAAAGAGAGCACAAATGAAACTCATAAATTATCTCTTATTTTTACCATAAAAAAGAGTCAAATGGAATGACTATAATATAAAGCTAAGCATAAGCTGCTCTGCTCCCGAGTTGAAAGGTTTATGACTCATTTAAAAATGCCTATTGGTGATGACTAGAGCTTAGTGGGAAGGACATTTTGATTATCAGTTTCAAAGTGTCAGTTCATCTACTTAGAGTTGTAAATGGAAAGAAAATGCCATGCGGCAGCTGTTCTGTGTGTGTAACAAATGGTTAAGTACTTATTCTATCGCTTGCCTAATAACATTCTACATTTGCAAATACAAAAAGATCAAAACATTTAGCTTGCTAAGGAGCTAGTACAGCACATGGTAATTGACCAGTCACATCTGACCTCCTCTCCTCTCGCTTGAGTGAGAGCTCTGGCACATACCACAAGCAACACTGCAGTCCTTCCCTTACACTTCTGCTGAATCGTATCTGTAATCCTAACACCAGTTCACAAGTCCTCGTGTGCAATTCAGAAATCTAAAAGTTTATTCATCTGTTCTATGTTTTTGGAAAGTCTCTGTGGTAAGACACCAATTCCAACTGATGTGAAAAAATTTAAATTTTTATTAATTACATTTTAGTGTGACTCGATCTGTTTCACTGCGGAAATACTACCAGGTTTGGGACCTCTGGGTGGTTCGGTTGGTTAAGCGTCTGCCTTTGGCTCAGGTCATGATCCCAGGGTCCTAGGATCAAGTCCTGCATCAGACTCCCTGCTCAGCGGGGAGTCTTCTTCTCCCTCTGCCTGCCACTCCCCCTGCTTGTGCTCTGGCATGTGCGCGTGCTCTCTCTCTCTCTCTCTCTCTCTGACAAATAAATAAATAAAATCTTTAAAAAAAGAAATACTATGGGTTTGATTATACGGATCTACTCTAGGCTCTATGTGGGCGTTCCATACAATGTGGTCCAGGGACTAAATTATCTTCCTAAAATCTGACAATTTCTGCATTCTAAAAGCCAGTTGTTCCCAGAGTTTTCTTTCAGGGAATTGCAAACTTCTGTCCCTTATTATATATTGTATACACTGGCAGCTCTGGCTAATGTCTGTGTCCTCCTTCTATGGAGTGGAGCTGTGGCTGGGGTGGGTGTCCATCCAGGCATTACCTTCTCCAGCCCCTCTTGCAGCAGATGTGATCCCGTGACTAGCTATCACCACTCGCATAGGAACCTAACTGAAGTGTCACTTCTGGGACAAGCCTTTCTTAAGAAGCAGGTGGGGTTTCTTTCTCTTTCTTCGGCTGGCTGCAAGCAAAGGTTTCCAAGGCCCAAGCTGAAAGCAGAACCACAAGGTGGAAGAAACCCAAGTCTATAAATCATTTTGGGAAGGAAAGCTGCTCCCTGCCCAGAAACATCAAAGCTGTGTTGTTAAATGAGTGAGAAATAAATTTCCTTGGTGTAAAACTCTGAATTTTTATGGCTTATTTGTCATAGCAGCATTGATAAATATACATTCTAGCATGTGATTATGTGTTATTTTCTAATTATTAAAAATGTATAATTACTATATATTCTCTGAGAAAGGTACTATGTTTTAGGCCTGTATCTAGTCAATTGTACCAGGAAGGAGGTAAAATAAAGAAGATGCTTTTACATAATTGAAAGAATTGTCTAGACTTTGGAAGCTGCAAAACTGTATTAATAAATTTAAGTGTCATTTAATAGTCGTGTAACTTTGAGGATTCCACAATCTTTCTGAGCCATGGCTTTCCCACCTCTGCAACAGAGATAATAATATTCATGTGGAGAGCTGTTATGGAAACATCTCTTATGTATCAGATGGCTTTGAACAAAGTTGAGCCCGGCCAGTATAATGTTTAACATCAGTGCTCTACAGTGCTTTTTGAAAAACAAAACAGTAGCCACTAGCAGTATATAGTGATTTACAATTTGTAACATGTTTTCATTATTTTAACTCATTTTCTTGACACGGCAACTTTGGGTCACTATGGTTAGAAATATTCTTTTTACTATTAAAAATGAAGACGCTCAGAAGTCCTTAAAGCTCGTACAGAGTATATCAGAGGTAGAAGCTAATTCTTCTGACATCTACTTCCATGTTCCTCCTCCCACAACACAATCTTAAAATAGATAGTTTCTCTTTTTTCTCTTCTATTCTCAGGAAACTATCTGAAGAAAGTACTTCTGTGTTGTTGCTTTGCTTGTATAAGACCAAGGATACTGCATAGACTGAGTTTAAATCTTAAGCAGATATTTATTTATGCATCTAGGCATAAATTTGCTTGGTGAGCCTAAGAAAATCTATAATTTCTCTGGTTTATTAGAGTGGGTCTATTGGCATTGTGAAGACATTATAATAATTATAACGTCTTTGAATGTTTACCATATACCAGCTACTCTCGTAAATTTTTTTTACACACTAATTCATTTTATAGTTACTACAACTCTATGAACTATTTAATATAATTATCCCCATTTTACATATGAGAAAACTGGGGTACAGGGCAATGAAGCAACCTTCTTTTTTTGTTTGTTTGTTTGTTTAATTTTTATTTTTTATAAACAAATTTTTATCCCCAGGGGTACATGTCTGTGAATCGCCAGGTTTACACACTTCACAGCACTAACCATAGCACATACCCTCCTTCTTAAGATCACATGGCTATGAGCAGCAGAGCCAGTATTTTAGTCTACCTCCAGAGCCTATGTTTTTGAATACCATGATATCCCATCTCTCAACGTATGTCAATATATATTTAACTGATAGCAACTTTTTGTTCTACAGAATTAAGTGAATGGAATTTACAACTTAATACCATGTTGGTGTCTAGGGTGGAGTTCTTGAAGTGTTGGAAACTTTTGTTTTTGATCTAGAAAATTTCAATTTAACTTTGTTTTTATATGTGTTTTATGAAACAAGTCTCTGTCTAGATGAATTTGGAGACTTATGTTCAATAGCAAGTGGGAAGAGGGGGAAGGATATTTCAATGGGGAGTGGGAGAAGAAGGCAAGGGAGGAGAGGCCCATTTTCAGAGGTAAGAGATACAACGGGAAAAGATAAAGCATGAAAAATTATTGAGAGGCTCCAGATGCCATGAGAGTCAGCAGAATAAATGGATGACATATGGAGCTGACCACTGAAGGGAGATGATTAAGACATTCCCAGTTCCAGTCACATGCATGGATGGGACCTGGGAAACCAAACAGATATAGGCAGGGAAGAATGCTGCAAGCATCAGCTACCTTAAAGAAGAGCTATTATTTTATAGCCAGAAGTTGAGCATTAGCTATTTCCATTGAGTCTTGATGAGATGTCTTAACTATTATCCTGTCCCATATTTGCATGAAGATGTCCTCAGAGGTGGTCCTTAAGAAAAATTCCACAAAACTACAATGCTGTAATGCAAATATGTTTCTGCTTATGAGATTTTCAGAGTTCTTTTAAAGATTCGATCATCATATAATTTTAGCAAGTTCCTCTCTCATGTTTTTAAAATTGACTCTCATTTACTTTATGCTTCGTCTCTTTTCATGCATTAATATGTGAGGTATCATAGTAGTTTAAAGGGCGAACTCTCAGAACCAGACAGATATGGATTATAATCTTTGCTCATCCACTTCCTAGATTTGTGACCTTGAGCATGTTACATAACCTCTCTAAATCTTAGTTACATCATTTGTAAGCTGGGGAATCATAAAAGTACCTACTTCATAAAACGGTAGTGATAGTTTAATGAAATGATGTTTGTAAATCACTCAACACAGTTCCTGGCCCATAATTAGTGCTCAATAAATATGGACTCTTATTAAACTGGTGGTACACTTTGTGAAGTTGATTTACCTTTCCAAAGTGAGCAATGTCACTCTCTTCTTCCTGCCAGGAATAAACTCACCAATCTGTCTCACGGTGCCACTTGGCCTGGGCCTGCGTGCCGTGACTGGAATGGGATGAGGGGAAATTGCCTGAATTGGCCCAGAGTCCAGCGTTAGAGGCTGAATGTGTGACACCTGGGAAGCCCCACTGGTTGACACTGAGGAATTACCCTCCTTACTGAAACATCCCAAAAAAGGAACAAAAACCAAAATGGGTTGAACCAAGGGCGATTAAGTACAGTGACAGATGAGAGCCTGAGTTAGCCACCCAGTTCACTAAAAGGACTCACTCCACGGAGGGAAGACAACCAGTGTAGGTTCAAGTTTAAACAGAGATAACCAGTTGCCATGAACATCCCAAAGCCCGTAGGGTACAGAAAAGCAATGTGAGGAAGAATCTTTTTACATCAAGTCTTAAAGGAATTGAGTGTAGTTTCAGAGAGGAATA
Organism: Mellivora capensis; assembly: GCA_004024625.1. NCBI lineage: Eukaryota > Metazoa > Chordata > Mammalia > Carnivora > Mustelidae > Mellivora > Mellivora capensis. Next base: position 8,139 of record PISX010021571.1, read on the forward strand.
ATGTGAAGGGGAAATCCTTTTGGGTTTTATTTTTTCCTTCCTTTAATTGTTAAATAACCAAGTCCTCAGAGAGAAAATAATATCCCCACTTTTGCTTTGTGGCCCCATGGTAGATATGAGACCAAGAAGTGATTGTTTGTTAAATATTTACATCCTTGGGCTCCATGTGAGCTATTACAATCACTTCAAGCCCACAGGCCCCCATCAATTTTATGAATGTCATTAATCTTGTCACTTAACCATCTTGGCCTTCAGTTTTTTTCTCCTGTAGCTAGCTTGTCCTTGATGGTAAAGAGCAAGGAGGATTCAATCTCTTCCTTCCTTGTGATCAACACAACCCAGCTGTACATATACTGTGTGGGTCGGTTTTCCTGTGAATTTTCATCACTACTTTTACCAAAGCGTTTGGAATTAAGGCATTTTTCCTTCCTTTTACACAAACATTTTATCTTTAAAAATTTTTAAAGTGGTATCTCAGCATTTCATTTGACACCAAGAAGTCCCTGAGATTGAGGAAAAGTGTTGGTTGTGGATCAGAGAAAGAACAAGTTTGAAGAGCAAAGGTTAGGGGATGGGATCTGCAAGGGGGATATTAAGTAATTGTCCTCAAAGTCAATAGCCTTCAAACCTGAATGGCAAAAAGCACAAATTCAGAGAGTCACATCTTCTGGTTAATCTGGAAGCTATGCTCAGTCATTCTTCATGTACCATGCTTTTGTTCATTCAAGAAACACTTACTGAGCTCCTACTATGTGCAGAATAGAACACTTTTTCATTTCTGCTGGGAAAGCAGATATGATAATTACTGCCATGAAACTACAAAATATACACATATACGAGTTACAAAAAGATACAATATAATACAGACACAATATAGACATAAACAAAGTGGTCAGGACTCCTGGAAAAAAGCAATCAATTCTCACTGGAAACAGTGATAGCTTTATGTCTTCAGATGGGAAAAGGGAGAAGAGCATTGCAGTGATGAGATATGTTGGCTTTCAGGTGCCTTGCATGGGCCAGTGGCCAGCGGCAGCCTCAGAGTCACCACTGGAGCTCCAAGCAGCTCTCCTTATAGGGTGACCACACATGCTGTTTTGCCTGGGGACGGCTCTGGTTTATACCGTTCATACTGGTGTCATTATTAATCCAGCCCCCTTTTGCTGTCCAGAGTGAATGACTACCTGCAGCTCTTCTGCCCCTTGGTATTCGGTGCTCTTTTCTGGCTCTTGCTCTCTTGGCCTAACTCTTCCTCCAGCCCACAAAGAGGAAAGGCGATCAGGGCAGGACCCTCAATCCTGAACCCCCAAGGTGAGGACTGCCAGAGGACTGAAAAGGGATGGTTAGAGAGTATAGGTCTGGGGCTGAGAAGATGGCCTTGAATGGAGAAAAGGGCAGTGTAGAGTCTTCTTTGACTAGGGTTTTGCCTGGAGGTTTCCATATATCTGGTGTGTAATATTTTTGTAATGTGTTAATAGATCATGAATAAAACATTTTCTGCTTATTTATGCTTCATAAATGCTATATGAAAAGCATAAACTGGTTTCTTTACTCAAGATTTCCCATGACATTTTAGGTGCTCAGTGACCATGTGATCTTTGCACAGTGCTGTGTACAACATACTGTGTGTCCAGACTGAGACAAGCAGCCATGGAACATTCCATTTCAGGAAACCCAGCTTTAGGCCGGGAACTCCATATGTTGCTGACTTTAGAGAAGATGAAGTTTTCTTTAGTAATTCACTGGCTGTCCTTTAGGTATATTATTGGACTTTCCACTCAGTCACCGTATGTCTTCATTGTTGCATTATTTGTTTGTTTTTCCAAATAGTCAGTGGATCTGCAAAATATTTATATAAGGAATTCACCACATCATTGTTATTTTCTATACCTTTTGTTTTCTACTTAAGGGAATGGAAGCAAAAAATATGAAGTAAATAGCCCCACTAAAAATAGGTTTATTATTTGTCATCATAAATTTCCCATAGGTTGTGGGCTCATTGTCAATATAGGGTAGCAGAAAACTCCTCGGGTGGGGTGTCCAAATACCTGAATCTTCATACTCTACCATTCACTAATGGTTCCTGTAACTTTGCAAAAACCCAACATGCCAGGTTTCTTCTGCATAAAGAAGGCACTGTGAGATTAACTGTGTTGTCTCAGTTCCAAAATTCCATATTCCAATTTAAAGTTTTATTTTGTTTCCAGTCTGTAGAAGGTTCTGGAACAACAGGATTAAGCAATTTCACTTGTAGGAAGTGACACATCAGGAACAGAGATGGGATCCTGCAGATTGTATTTCCAGTCATTTCTGAGCCTACTAGTGCCTTCTGAAGGTTCTGCTTCCTTTTTACATTTTTGGAAGTTTTTCAAAATACAAAATTACTTATACAAAATTAAGCCTAATGCCCCATACCAACATTTCTTTCATATAAAAACCTTAAAGTTCACTGGGGACTGTAAACTAACATTTCCTAACATCTTAGTGACACTCCCCCCTGCAACCCACCCCCATCTAAAAAATTCAGGTCAGAATATAATGTAAGTAGGTGTGATGCCCTTGGGAGGGTGGAGACGAAGGCTGACTGCAGCAACGAATGGTCTTCCCTGCTCCAAAGCCCTCCCCTGCTCAGGAGCAAGACCCAACCTTTTTCTAATATTAATGAATTACTTTCAAAACTTACACAGATATATAAATCACTCAGAGAATCACGAAACACTGAAAACAGAAAAGTGGCAGCCTGACAAACCCAGGCCTTGCAAAGCCTTTGATTTATTTTGTCTCTGTGCCCGAGGGACAAAATAGGTAATTTTCCAGTGTGAGGGTAATTATCCCAGGCTGGCCTTCTTGGGAAAGGACCCCCTGGAGCTGCTGGCTGACCTTGGCACTTTTATCTTTTAGCTCATGCCAACAGATTGCTGGAGAGGAATCCTGTCTGCAAAGAGCTCCTCTCTTATTCCCCCACAGTTGCGTGGGGTCACATGATGTGTTCTGTGCTCCCTGGTTTTCTCCTCACAGAAGAATAAAAAGCAGGGGGATAAACATGCACCAGTTAAGCTAAATGTCAAATTCGAATGTTGTCTTCTGGTCACAGCCAAGATGTCAATCTGCCTAGATCTTAGTGACTGCAGCTTTGAAACCCTAAAATGGTCATGTGGCGGGTGCTAAGGTATAAGTGGCTAATAAAAAGTCAACTTGGATTAGTGAGAAGTAACTATCTAATAGAGCTGACACACAATCAAGCAGACCAGTAGAGGGGATATGAAATGATCTTCTCTTACAATGGAGGGGGCATTTCAGAACGAGCCAAATGCTTGAGAGGAATTTCGGGTTGTTCCATTTCCCTAACACAATTTAATGCTTTTTGTAATTAGTTGGGGATATGCCAGAGAGCTTTAGATCGCCTCATTTTCTTCTTTAACTTTTGATTTGGTTCTACTCACTCTTTCTTTGTAGCTCTATATTACATTTGCAAAAAAATGGGACCATTAGCATATATACTGTTCAGTGAACTTTTCCTTTCATTTAATGGTGAGTTTTGACTATCTTGCTTCAAGTATGGCTCAGGCCTTCCACTACAAGCTGTGTGACTTTGAACAAGTTACCTGATATATTTGTGACTTAGTTTCATCATCTGTAGAATAGGGATGATGATAGTATATTACCTATAAAGTTGCCATGAGAACATTATAAAGTCTGACATATGGGAGGCATATGGATGTTTGTGTGTGCATATGTGTGAGTGTGTGTGCAATTTTTTTTTTTTTAGTCACTGAATAGCTTTTATTTTAGGGTTATAACCTAATTTATTCAATTATTCTGCAGTGGATGGTCATTTCAGTTATTTATTAATATTTTTCCTTATATTTTTTTATACATAATTCTGTGCATATCCGGGCTCCTGTTAAGACTTTTCTTCACACTTTCTCGTCACCTTTCCCTGTAAATATTAAACTATATTCCTTCTCTTTTCATCTCCCCCAGCCCATTATACTTTCTATCTCTAATTAAAATGAGGAAGGGTTTTCTATCTTACTGTAGAGACAGAATTCAGTTCACATATTTATTCTTTTGAAGGCTCCAGTGTCTAAAGGCTTTCTGTCTGGCATTGCCCAGTGAACTCGCTACATTGTTTTATCTGGGGTTTGATTACTTCGGTCATAAAGAAAGCAAAAGTGGACATCTTCTTAGCAGTTTATTTTTGCCATCAAGTAATGTCATTCTTCATCTATCACTTTTCCAGCTGACATTTTGTGTGTAGGGTCACTCTGCTCCTGACTTCTCTAACTTTATTCCTACAGCTCTTCCTTCCACTTCTCTCTTTCATGCGCTTTGGGAATAGGGTTAAGGGAGATAAATGAGACACATTCTTGCCCTCAAAGGAGCTAATGTATGAAGAAAGACAGCAAATGTGGTCTGACTTGTAGCAAAACTGACACAAATACTATTTGATACTGAACAAAAGAAGTAAGCCTATGATTGCAACATAGTGTGACGATCTCCATGACAAAAGGGTTGCAGAAAAGGAAGCCAGAGGGCAGAGAGGTTACTTATTTGCTTCTGACCTCTGGGTCTATGAGGCAAAGAACCTGAAACTGGTGGTATGTTGGTTCTATCGAAGAAGAAATCTGAGCTTGAAATTCTTTTAAAAAATGAATGGAAAAATAATAAAGGTAGTACAAAATCACTACACTGAAAACCAGTTAAAATTCAAATATGCTAAATACCTACTATTTCCAAGAAAAAGAAAATGTTTACCCAAATGTCCATGCGTTTTTTTAAAAAAAGTCACTGCCAGATTTAAAATGAAAAATAAAAGTATATTTAAAAGTCAACTCCATTTTTGGGGGGTTGGGGCTAATTTATTTCTGAGAGTAGTTTTAGGGGAAGGTACAAACATTTCCCATACATCCTCTGCCCCCCATCTAACCTCTCCCATTATCAGCATCCCCCCACCAAGGAGGTACATTTGTGACAATGGCACCAAAGCTGACACACCGTACCCACCTAAAGTTCATGGTTTACATCCAGGTTCACTCCTAGTGTTTTATGGATTTGGACAAATGTGTAAAGACATGAAAGAATGGTTTTTAATTTTTGATTTGCCAGCACACCCATATGAAAAGTCAACTCCATCTTGAATTATTTCTTAAATAAAAACAACTTCAGTGATTTGGTCAGTAGTAATTGCTTTTCCAGTGTTCTTCTCCAGGAACTATCAAAATGTTATGTCTAGAAAGAATTACTGAGGGCATCTGGGTGGTTCAGTCAGTTAAGCCTCTGCCTTCCATTGAGGTCATGATCCTGGGGTCCTCGTATAGATCCTGGCATTGGGCTCCTTGCTAAGCAGGAAGCCTGCTTCTTCCTCTCCCTCTGCCCCTCTCCCTGCTCATGCTCCCTCATTTGCTTGCTCTCAAATAAATAAAACCTCTTAAAAAATAGAATTATTGAATTAAAACATAAATGGAAGAGTAGAAGAAAATGTTGATTTTCACTTCAAAATAATTCACGGAAATGTTTGTTTTCCACAATCTTATGCACCAGTGAATAGTAAATTCTCAATTATTTTGAACTTCTCCAAAAAAATATAATTTACTATCAATAAATACCAAATTTCCTGTTAATTTCTTGCTCCCTCCTTCCACCCATCAAGGAACAAAAGAGAATTTCAGTTCATCTTATCAACATGATCATCATTCTGGGAGGGAAAAAAAGCCTTAATGAACATTTCTGTGGGTTCTGGGAATTCTACCAACTCAGGATAAAAGACAACCAGACACATATATCAACTTTATTATCATTTTCACCAAACTCTCAGATTTACAGCCCAATAACTATAAATACACCTATAAACCAAAATTATGTATATTTCTGTAGCAGAAACTGTCAGTTATTCCTTCTTCCTAGGTGACAAGATCCCAGCTTTGTACTGGAGCCCTCCTAGGGTAGAGGGTCAGATTAACGTAAGGAAATCATGACAATTCCTTTTGTTTTTTCCAACCCGGCTTGCCTCTGGGGTTTATTGGTCAATCAATTCTGTCCTATGATAATTGAAGAGAAATATGGTTTTTTTTCGGGGGGTGGGTAGAGGACTATCAGGAACATACTCCTTTTCTGCCTTGAATATAGCAGTTATCTTGAGACCAAGATGTGACATTCAAGATGGAAAGGCCTAGGGAATTCCAGAGCCATGGGTCCTAGAAATGTTGAGCCACCGAACCAACATCAGCAACATCTTGCCTCCAGACTTCTTTACTCAAGAAAAATGACTTCCTATTTATTTAGGCCTCTGAAAAGTTGACTTTTCTTAATTTTTCCAGAAGGCACTCATTCTTATTAGATACAGTTAGCACATGTGGTCTTAAATTATTTAATTTATATGTCACACATATTCATTCACTCACACACAATGCACTCAAGAGGCATTGATTCAATATCAATTATCTGTCTGTCTAGCCATCTGTTCATCTATTTATCATCTATCAATTTATTTCAGAAACTGTGAAATTTCTATGATTTCACTTGCAGCATTTATGGACTATACCTATTCTCCTGAGTACCCTGTCCTTCAGACCTCAGCTCAATCCTTACCCCTTTCAGAGAGGTGTCACCTAACATCTCAAAAGCACTTGTGACATTTGCTTTTTTTTATATGGACTTTTATGACTTCTTTATATTAAATTTTAAGCTCTAGGACAGCAGAGAACATGTCCAGTTTTGCTCATGTTTGCATACTCAATTCTGACTCAGAGCCTAAATAAACAAATGTCAGACATACAACACATATATCCTGAACACTTAAAGTGAGCTTGGCATCTGTGCCTCAGAGAAAAATCAGACTTCTACCCTGCTGCCCTTTCTCTCACCTCTTTCATGCACTCTCTTCCTGCCCTGTGATGGTCCAGTGTAATATATTCAAGGCCCACTTGCTTTCCCAGAATCTTCCTTTCTACATAACTCTGAAGGGTTAGTCTATCAAAATTCTTTTTCTGTCAGTGTCCAGTGTTCAGCCAAGTATTTCAGGAAAAGCATTTTTTTTTAGTGTTAAATAATTTATGATGACTCTGGATAAACTGTGTTTGTAAATAACAACAATAGTAATAGTTAGCATTTATTACTTAATGGGTGCCAGACACCACTGTAAGCATTTTCAGTGTATTTAATCATTAAAATGGCATTATGACATAGGTTGGTATAATTACCCTTATGTTGCAGATAAGAGAACTGAGGCTTGAGGTGACATCTATTGTCGTAGGTCATACAGCTAGTTGTGCTGGAGCTGGGTTTAAACACATGAAGCTACATCCTTAACCATTACACTAGAGTGGGGTCCCCAGAAGACCAGCATCTGCATTCCCTTAGAGCTTGTTTATACTGCAAACGTTTGAACCTCATCCCAGGCCTGCTGAATCCAAAACTCTGGAGGTGGGAACCCAGCAATCTGTGTGTTAACAAATTCACCAAATTATTTTGTTTTGCACACTTAAGGTTTGAATCACACTGCATTACATTATGCTGTTTTACTCAAGGTGGTCAAAACTGGCAGAACTTTATGAAGGTTAACTCAAAAAAACCTAATGAACACCCCCAAATCTAAGGAAATAAATGCTGGAGTTGCTCTGAGATAGGGACTAGTTGCCTTCCATCTTTTTTTAATCCAAGAGATGAATGAATAAATCCTTACTATGATACCTGTGAAGATTATCCTTCCATGTGTCTGCTGGACATTGTAGAGAAATAAAGCAACAGTATGGAGGATGTCCAGTGAGGCAAAAAAAAAAAAAAATTGAAAATTGAAAATATAGAAGACTATGATCAAATCCTTGAACTGTAGACTGGCTTTCCAAATGCCTATTATAAATCTAGGTCTGTGCTTCCTACCATTACCTGGATGGAATAAGAAAATTTAAGGTAATTGCATTATTAAATTAAGAAAAGCATAATAAGGTAACTGAGCTATGCCAAAAATATATAATGTACTCATTAGTTCAATGTACATGGGATTTGAATTTTTTGCTCATTTGTATTATTTGTGCCATGCCCAGCCACTTCTTTCAGCTCAGATAATCAAATTTGAATGTATGTGTATGTGCAGTGGGGACTTATTGATATAATTAATGTATGTGTAATGGCTTTAGCTGGCTAATGTCTGAAGGGAGTGGGAAAAATAAGCAAATTCATGAAGTAGGTTTTTGATTAGCATCTATACCCAAGATAATTTTTTTTTCAGCAAGAAATTCAGCCTTCATTATGGCCTTTAGTTAATAGAGATGTTGTTGGCTTTCACAAGTGAACCTGCCTCACCCTAAGGATCCAATTCAGCAAAGACATTTTACATAAACTATAAGCTGCCCAAAGCAGGAACTTTCAGTAAAATGATACTCTGGTAACGTAAACTAGAAATATAATGACAAGAGTTAGCTTCACACTTCTCTTTCTCTGTCTCTGTGAAAATGTTAGAATTGACTTTCCTTCTTCATTTCATTTTGCTTTTGTGTTCTGCCTGATTTCACAAAGGATTTGAGGTTGTCTATAGAAGTAAGGGCTCAGGGACGCCTCGGTGGCTCAGTTGGTTAAGCTGCTGCCTTCGGCTCAGGTCATGATCCCAGCGTCCTGGGATTGAGTCCCACATCGGGCTCCTTGCTCGGCAGGGAGCCTGCTTCTCCCTCTGCCTCTGCCTGCCACTCTGCCTGTGCTCGCTCACTCTCTCTCCCTCTCTCTCTGACAAATAAATAAATTTTTAAAAATCATAATAAATAAAAAAATTAAAAAAGAAGTAAAGGCTCAATAATGAGAAAAAAATTATAAAGAAATTGGTGAGAAAGAAAAATGAAGGTTGATTTAAAAAAATGATGCATTCACATTGCACTAAATATACTTAAATATATTGCAGTGAGGTTCAAGCTCAGAAAACACATAGGAACCTCTGGGTCATGCAAACCATAGCCTCATTCTTGTTCTAAAGAACGTTACAGTTCAGCATGGGGATGAAGTGGTATTGGAAACAGATTCTAAAATCTTCATTTGCTCCTCAGTTCTTTTATCATAGCCATGAACATGGTCAAGGAATGCTTTCCAATTGGATTAACTGCTAAACCAAAAGACATATCAGTTTGCATGTCACAAAGATAAGGTATTAGAAACTATACCTAAGGAACCAGGTTTGTTTTTTTTTTCTTCTGATTTTCACCCTTGAATTTTATTAACTAAAGTGTTTCCTTTTAAACCTGCAAAAGCGTGTGCTAATATTATATGAATATTTGGGTTGCTCTGTGTTCTTATAAACCAGTGTTCTTCCTAGCACTGTTAATCTTTCTTTCTCTATATGAAACCATCAGATTTATATGAGCATCAATCACCCTCAATAGGATCCTGGGGAAAACAATCACAGAGTAGAGGATACAAGAACAACAATTAATATGCAGTATTAAATCTATCAGAAGGGTATGGAAAAGAACACTCAGTCATTGCACTGGATTTAATTTGCAGAGAGAAGCAGCCTTCACACCTGAGTCACACTCACAGCGTGGTTTTCTCTCAATTAAGCCCATGCTTGTCTGAAGCAATGAGGGCTTGGAGGACGAGAGCAGGGCTCATGCTAATGAAATCTCCTGCAGAACAAGAGCATTAAGCAGAAAGTGTTGCAAGGAGGCATCTCATAATCTGTATTTAAAATTTCTTATTAAGCAAGCATTTAAGACTTCACTGTATATCAGATATGCCACTGAAAACCAGCCATAAAAATCCGAGACTATTAGAGGTGAGTGCAAGCCATTGTAAGATTATTGTGAAATATATATTTTTAAATGAAAGCAGGAGAATTCTGTAAGGTTTTAAGTTTGCTGCAAATGTGCTCTCCTCTAGCAATTCTCAGCTTCATGTTTTGCAGGCTTGTGGTGATGGACGGTATTATTTAAAGGGCCATCCAAATGCTAGTCTGTGGTATTATGTACACCCACATAAGGCCAGAGCATTTAGAAACAGTTTATCTCAATAACAATTAAAAAAACCACAAGTACCTACTATCTACAGATGCTCCGTACCACTCCCCCCAAATCAGGACTATAGCGTCTAGACCGTGGGTTCACTTGTGGTACGTGACAGCTTTTAGAGAAACAGAATTCCAGGCCCTGCCAAATTAGTTTAAAATAATGTTCTTTTGTTACTTTCTCTTTTACTTAAGCATTATTGCTTTGTGCAAAATATTTATTACTGTAAGTGGCACACATTTATTGTGGATAAATGCATCATTCAGTAAATGTATGTTGAGTATGTACGATATATGCCAGGTGTTGGTTTATGGACTCGGGATATGGAAATACTCCAATAAACAGTCTATTTTTAAGGTCCTCGTAGTCTACGCAGTAGAAGGGATACATGAATAAACCCAGGGCAGTGACTGCTGGGACAGAAGCATGTGATGGAGGCCCAGGAGCACGAAGAACATTAAGAAAGAGAAGGGTATCTTTCCACACCTCCTGGGGGCTTTGCAAGAATGTAGGAGCTATGTCTTCAAGGAGGAATGAATAAGTGCAGCAAGGAAGGAAGGATAGGGAGCAGCCTCCAGGCATTGGGAACATTTGTGCAAGGCAGACTTGTAGGCCATGGAGAACTCTTGGATTTACATTATGAGGCATAAAGTGCTTGGGCATGTGGTGGTGTATGCATCAAAATGGTAGGAATATTTGGCAAAAATAGGGCTGAAAGGCCACAGTTAATGTTTGGATGATAAAAACACAAATCCAAAGACTATACAAAATAACTTGGACTCATTCTGTGGGTAACATAAACCCACTGAAAATGCATAAGCAGGACAATAATGTGATCCTATTGGCATTTTAGAAACCTGGGGGTAAGTGGATGAAGGGAAAGGTGAAGTTGAGCATCCTTTCAACATTGCTCTTGCTACACTGAGAGCATTGCTTTCCAGTGGAAAGAAACCTGTGAATGATTATCTTTAAACCTTTATACTCCACTGAGATTTTTAGAGCTGGTGGGAACTGTAAGGAAATTTAAAACTATGACTTTTTAAAGACCAGAATATTCAGCTACTAAATTAATATGTTAGAAAATGTCTGTCCTTTATGCTGCGTTTTATTTTTTTATTTATTTGTCTAATTTTTAATTAAACTTGCATCAGATTTCCCTACTAGACAGTAAGGAAAGTGAAGGGAAGTCCATGGCTGCCTTATTCTTAGGGGTCAGCATAGCATCTGCATTTATAGAAGTATGGAGATGACAAACTGACTAGAAGTTTTGGTCCCTAAACTTTTACTGCAATGTATTGTCAGGTCACCTTCAAGAAGAACAGAATTAAACCAACTATATTTTGTGTCCTATATGGTTATCCTACAGTTCACACTGAGAATGGTTGGGAGGCTCTCTGCCTGGCTATCTTTAAAAAAATTTTGCAGCAAACTGGTATAAGTAAAAAACCATTCACTTCCTTGGAAGTGAGACCCATTGATCTCTCTCCAGTTCACTTTGAGGTTCTTCAAAGAGTAAACTCTTCACAGTCCTCATGCTGGGAGACGAAAGTGTCACTGATTTATGTGCTAAACAGCATTCCGTCAGGCAATGGGAGGTTCCAGGGCAGCCAGCCAGGAGTGAGAGAGCCAAGGAAAATTTGGAAACTCAAATTAGGGGCAGAGAAGAAATATGCTGATTATGGGACATTCCCAGAATGTGTTGGTCAAACAACCAGGGAACACTGCATTAGAAGTGAAAATGAGGCAATTAGTCATTTTTTTTCCTCTCCACCTACAAGCCCACTCACTATGTGCACTTCACTGATAAGCTGTAATTTTTCCTAATTGTGTTTGCTTGAGTCCTTGCTTAAATAAATCCTCCTTCACCTCCAATTAATACCATCCAACTGTCTGAGATGAGTCTCCTCTGGTTAAATTCTTTCACCGCTGATCAAGAGACTGTGATGTGTGATCTAGAAGAATGAAGGAGATGTAGCATCCTTACTTCCAAGAGCTCACTCGTATTGTTTTTGGGAAGATAGACAAGTGTATCAGTCATACAAGGTATTAAATGGAGTGTCTGATAGAGGATGACACTTTTTTTTTTTAAGATTTTATTTATTTATTTGTCAGAGAGAGAGAGAGCGAGAGAGAGCGAGCACAGGCAGACAGAGTGGCAGGCAGAGGCAGAGGGAGAAGCAGGCTCCCTGCCGAGCAAGGAGCCCGATGTGGGACTCGATCCCAGGACGCTGGGATCATGACCTGAGCCGAAGGCAGCTGCTTAACCAACTGAGCCACCCAGGCGTCCCAGATGACACGTTTTTATTACAGGACATGGGAAGGGCAAGAGCTGCCCTTCAGGTGGGGGTAGTGCATGGGCAAGGATGAAGATGAGCAGGAATTAACCAGGAGGAAGATGGAAGGGAAGAGGCCTCCTCCAGAGCAGTCAGTGGGTTTAAAGTACAAAGAGGAGAAAGCAAGACTGCTCATAGAGCCACAAATCGAAAAATCAGGTACAACAGGAATTAAACTCTGATCCATACCCTGTCTTCTCAGCATCTCACTGACCTCTTTTTTTTCTTTTCCAGGCTACTAATTTTCAGCTCATTTGTTTCTGACCGTTTGGTGTTTTTTTTTTTTTTTAATAAGTTCATTTTTTAAAAAAGATTATTTATTTATTTATTTGTCAGAGAGAGAGAGAGAGAGCGAGCACAGGCAGACAGAGTGGCAGGCAGAGGCAGAGGGAGAAGCAGGCTTCCTGCCCAGCAAGGAGCCCGATGCGGGACTTGATCCTAGGATCATGACCTGAGCCGAAGGCAGCCGCTTAACCAACTGAGCCACCCAGGCGTCCCTGACCGTTTGGTTTTTGATGGCGTCATCTCCATCTGTTGTTGTCCTTCTGTCTCTCTTGTCTTTCCCCCAGCAGCTCCTTGCCTGTAGGCTATCCCCCAGAAATCTGCCTTTGGTCTTGAGTTTTTACTCTGCCATGCCTCTGTGGGGCATCTCATTTACTTCTGTGAGACCAAGCAACTGAGAGTGCTAATTTCCACGTCTCTGTCACTAGATCCGAGCATGTCCAAGCTCCGTGTATCGTCTGCCTCCTGGATATATCCCACAAGGGGTTCTACCGGTACTTCAGCTCCAACAGAAATGTATCTTAACCCCCTCTGTCCAAATCAAAATTTGCTCTTTCCTGTAATCTTAGTTCAAGATGCCTTGCCGACATCATTGTTTAAATAGTCTCTAATCTGGAAGCCTCTTTGCCATCCTCAGATCCTCTCTCTCTCTTTCTCACTTCTACCGTATCGCTTCCTAAAATCTTTTTACAGATGATCCAGCCTAGTTTTCAATTATGAATAAGTTAGACTTTTATCTCCTTCCTGCTTGTATTTCTGTAATAGCTTTTTCTAAAATGAACTCCCTGACACCAGGGATTGTTCTTACTGCTTCTGGGATTATCTCCTACCTCACCCTCAAAACAATAACATCAAGATCAACAACAAGAAAATTGATCATCTTCTTCCTACAACATTAAGCAGAACCATCTCACTGAGTATTTCTTTATAATTTTCTCTCAGACACTTGATTACAGCAAGGAGAGCTAGCATATTTGATGTTGGTTTGGTCTTATGCTTGTGTGATTCTTGATAATCACTTTTTTTTTTTTCTTTAAAGAAAGGATGAGCAGATCTCAGTGGCAAAACCTACACAGGTAAAAATATCTAGCCCGATTTCAGCAAGATCGTTTTGTTTTTATAATTATTTTAGGACTCCCCAAACCCAGATTTCTCTTCCCTCTCTGAGCTCAGCCCTCATTTTATTCTTTCAGTTTCAGGGAGATGGGAATAGAGAAGAGACACATACCAGTTAAATTTTTTTCTTTGTATTTAACCCCCTTTCTTTCTCTCTCCCTGACAATGCTAAACAACATGACTACACAACTGCATTGCTTTAGCTCTCTAATCAAAGGTAGGATGACTTCAACCTTTGGCAGGGCCCCTGAACTAGAATGGGGTACATACTCATTCCACAGCCCTGCTAAATGGGCATGATCAGGCAAAGGCAGCTTAAGAGCCTGGAGGCAGAATCCCTATGCTTGGGTAACTCCCAACACAACTCTCTGGTTTCATTTTAGCAGAGTCATGGTGTCAGCCAGTGTTTTCATGGGGAGCAAGTTACCTTCTATTCACTGCTACAAATATTAAAAACCAAGAAAGTATAATTTCTGATTAGGAAAGTTTCTTATAGGACCCCCCCCCCCCGATAGTATATGTTTTCTTTCCTTGCTACAATATATGTATGATTTGTCTTTGGAAAAGGAGGCATAAATCTTGGTGTAACTTGCTTCATGGTCACAGTTTGTTACCATTTATTCCCCTGTCTTAAGAAAGAAAATAGTTTCTATTTACATTGAGTATCTGGAATCTTCAGGCCATCAGAGTCAGGATTCACATTGTTAGCTTCTGTTTTACTGGGTGATACTCACCTTTCATTTTTGAACATGATGACGATCTCCTTGTAACAGAATTATTACTTCAAAATAATAATATTTGAATAAAAATTTAAGTAATACTATGGATGGTACATGGATTTTAACACAAATCTTCAAGATGGTATATGAAAAAAATCAGAAATTTAGAGAACACTGCTTTAGGAGGGAAAGTAAAGGATTTGTAGCTTATGATCCTTGGTTTGAATCCCAGTCCCAGATCCAACACAAGCAATGACCAAATCATATCTATCAATTATTGTTCTGCAGTTTCTCTCCCAACTATTCTTTCTTCTGCTGTTTGTTTTCCTCTTCCTAGTTCCCATGGAAAACAAGTACACACATGGCCCCAACAAATTTTTCGATTCTTATCTTTCACCAAAATCCAAGTAAGGTAGAGATTTGCTAAGTATGACCTATGTCTCTCCACACTGATATTTGACTTACTAGAACCTACTGGCCTGCTGTGCTGATTGCCCATTGTCAACTGAGCATCACTTCTTCTGTAACACAGAATTGAAGCCAGGAAATGTTTTTCTCAGAATTCCTTTACCTGAATGGACCCAGGATACTTTTCCAAGGAAAAATACTAATAGAAGAGTTGGAAGGCTTAAGGGAAGGAGAAGTCACTATTCTCCAAACACAGGTGCCAGACATTGAGATTCAATGATTGGGATTCCTCCCCCCTGTTTGTGAGAACACCCCCACTTCCTTCTAATGCTGGTGGCTTTCTTGACCTTTGATTCCAGGTTTTTCTTTGGTTGCCTAAGCCTCTGATTTCTACATTAAACATTTCATACCTGATATACATCAAGTGGTTTTTGCTTTTTAGACTGACACCTAACTGACCTAAATGGTATGCTTTTTCTCTTAAAATGCTAAGTCTTACACATCATTCAAAGTCCCAACTTAAATCCTACCTCTCAGAATTCTCCTTCTCTCTGAATTGAGCTTTTCTTTCTTCTTCCACATGTCTTGCTTTTTAAATATCCTTACCTTCTTTACTCTTTCCTTCCTTTCTCTCTTCTTTCTAGCTCTCTTGAGTGTTTCTTTCTCTCCTCTTTGTCTTTGTGCTTCTGTCTTTGTCTTTCTTGCTTCTTTGTCTTTCCTTCCTTCTTTTCCCTTCCTTCCCATCTCTTCCTTTCTTCTTTCCTTCCATTCTTCTTTCCAGCTTCCTTCTTTAAATATTTTTTGAGTAGCTACCTCATTCTGAGTATCTATTATTGCATAACAAACCACCTCAAGGTCAGTACTATAAGACAATGACTATTTCATCATATGCATGGATTTTATGGGCCAGGAACTTGGACAGGGCACAGAGGGATTACTTGTCTTTTACCACTAAAATTACAGCCTCATATGAGAAGACTCAAATATCTGAACATCTGGGAACTTTCTTACTCAAATGTCTGGTCTCAGCTGGGCCATTCTCCATGTATCTTAAATTTTCTTACATCATGGCAGGTGGGTTCTGAGAAAGAACATCCCAAGAAAAAGAGTAAAAATGCTGAATATTCTAAGAGAATTAGAAGGAAGCTTGTTGTTTTTTATTACTTAGCTTCAGATGTTACATAGTATCACTTTTGCTGTAATCTATTGGTTAAGCAGACATAGTCTGTCTAGATCTAAGATGTAGGGACAATGGCACAATTTCTTTATGAAGAGAAGTCAAGGCTTTATGGGGCCATATTTTATTTTATTTATTATTTGACAGAGAAAGAGAGCATGAACACACAAGTAGGGGGAGCAGGAGAGGGAGAGGGAGAGGGAGAAGCAGGATCTCTGTAGAACAGGGAGCCCAAAGAAGGGCTGCATCCCAGGATCCTGGACTCATGACCTTAGCTGAAGGCAGGCACTTAACCCACTGAGCCACCCAGATGCCCCTATGGGGCCATATTTTAAAACCGTTATACATATATACGATGTCCCAGTGAGATGCTATGCTTTAAAAAAAAAAAAAGATGAATAATAGACTGTCTCTTTATTTCCTCAGGGTGATTTGTTTGTTTGTTACCATGCAACAAAATCTTTATTAACATTTTGAACAGGTTCAGTTATTACTGAAACTGGTAATTTCTAAAACTTAGGTTGGGTGAATGGCAATACTGCAGAGTCATGCCATCATTGGACACTGTGAATACGAACTTGAAGAACTAACAGCCACTTCTTCAGACATAGGACCAGGTACAGAGTTGGCTCTGGCTGCCTCAGTCAGGAAAAATGTGGCCATCTCCACTGTGTTCCTGGAGGGATGAGCCTCTGCTCCTCAGGGGGTGTCTTCTCTATGCTGAATCTTGTCCTTTAGCTTCTTGATGGTTATTGTGGGATCCACCTCCAAGGCAATGGTCTTTATGGTCTGGTCTATTGACTAAGTGCACTAACATGTTACAATAATCATTTCCTTTTTGTGTAGTTGTACATCCATGTGGATTTTTCTTATAGCATGCATCTTAATGTATATTGCATTGTTGTTTTTATATCTAGCATATTTTTTCTTACTAGTGCTTTCAGGGAATCAAAGTGAAATTTTTACATTTAATAGTAGCATACACAGTGCCACGTGCCTACTATGATTTTCACAGACATTAATTGAATTGGATTTTCTCTGCATACAATAAGAATTTTAAATGTTTAATGTTTCATGGAAATGGCTCTAAATGGTTCAGAGAACATCAATCAGTATCAAATTCTTCAGTTATAGTTAGTGACTCTCATAGAAATTGTGCGGTTTATTGCAAATCCATTTCTTCAACAAGACACAGTGAGCCCTTGTACAAGACTGTGCTAGACACAAGAATAAACTAAGACCTCAGAAGACATAGATCCTGCCTTCTCAGAGCATATGTTGTGAAGGGGGGGACACATGAGGAACCTGTATTATCTTATAATGCTAAATTGGTAAAGTTCAGGAGCACTGGGAACAAAGGCAAGGTGTCAACTAGCTTGAACACAGAAAAGCTTCCAGGGGTGAATGGTATGAACACTGGGGCATGTAGGATAGGTAGGAGGCATTGGTATGATTTCGGGACTCAGATAGGACAAAACATTCCAAACAAAATAAATGACTCTTACCATGAATCACATGGAGCTGGAAGAGCTTATATAACTTTTGAGTTCAGTAAGGAAGTGGGAAATAGGGAGGTGACAATGAGAGACAAGGTTTAAGAGGGAAACACTAAATTTATAATATAAACTAAGTTTGATTTTTTTTTTTTGAGTGACATAGGGAATCATTGATGGATTTTCAGCAGTGAACTGGCAGAATCAGAATCATGTTTAGGAACATAGAACAGGTCATGAGAGGCGATCTTGGAGGAGAGCTGTTAAAAGGCCAAGAAGGGTTGGTGGCCTAATTTTTGGAAGCAACGACAAAGATGGAGAGAGTAGAATTGGTTTAAAAAAATATTCAGAATATAAAATCAATAGAAGCTGGTGATTGAATCTGTGGAGCAAGCAAGTAAATAAAAGAAAAGAGTCAAGGATGATCCCAACAGGTTTCTGAGTTGAAGAACTTGTATATGGCAGCATCATTCATTGAGAATCAGTATTGGAGAAAGAAGAAGTTGTGGGGGTGGGGGGGCACTGTGGGAAGTGGTTCAACATTGCAGATTGTGGTAGATAAAACACTAGGAGCCCAAATCAGGTCCACATCCTGATTGCCAAAAAGGACTTTGAAGGTGTAATTCAATTAAGGACCTTGAGGTAAAGAGATTACCTGCATTGTACAGATGGGCCCCATGTAATCATAAGAGGTAGGAGGCAGGCAATTCAGAGTCTGAGAAAGAGATTCTATGACAGAAGCAGAAGTTGAAGTGATGTGAGAAAAAGCTGGAGGCTGGGAAAGGAGAGGAAATAAGTTCTCTCCTACAGCTCCCAGGAAGAATACAGGCTTGTTGACATGTTGATTTTAGGAATTCTGACTTCCAGAACTGTAAAAGAATAAATTTGTACCACTTTAGGCTACTGAATTTGTGATAATTCATTGCAAGAGCCACAGAGACAGAGAAGTAATACAGACATGAGTTTTAAGGTCTGTGGGACATTGGAGTCAGAGGTCTGGTAAGCAATTGGATAGATGTTTTTGATGCTCAGGAGAGAGGGAGGAACTGGGCATTGAGAATGGAGAAGCAGCAACATTGAGCTGGAGCTGGAAGGAAAATGTTTGAAAGAGGACACAGGGATAGGAATGTGGAATCAAAAGAGAAGGGTTCCCCAAATAGAATATAGGACAACTGTCACCTTTAAGGATGTATAACAACAAAGGAAACTGGTAAGTAGCCTCTAAAGTAGAAGGAGGTTAAGGAGAGTGAAGGGTCAGGGAAACTGAGGGAAGAAAATATTTTAACTATAGGGATTTGGTTAATAACATCCGGGGCTACTAACAGAAATTAACTAAACAAGTTTAAGTCATATATATATATATATGTATATATATACATATATATATATATATATATATAACAACTGGATGGGAAAGAACCAGAAGGGAAGAGATCATAAAAGGAGGAAAGAGAACATGCATTCCAAGTCCCTGAGAAAGGAAAGGTGTGTTGTACTTCCATGGAGTTGGGGAGGCAGTGGCTCCCCCAGGCAGGAGAAGATGTGACTTTCTCTGGGATGGAATGCAAAGTGGAATACAGAACAATGCCCTAGAAATCGCAGAAAAATCAGTCCTCACTCTGCTCTGATTCATTTTGATACTAGTTATGACAGCTACGGATTGTATAAAGTTTGAAGCATGTAATAAGGAGTACATGATTTATGGTATTTTCTAATTTAAATATTCAAAGAACAACATGCTAATTTATTTGGACAAAAATTGCAAGAAAATTAGGAGTCTCCAAACAATAGAATGGTGTAATTGCTTAATTGGACTCTCGGTGGGGTTAACAATGTCATAAAAATTTGTAATACAAAAAAACCAAACCAAACCAAACCAGAATAAAACAAAACCATGTTACACTAATTATAATGGGAAAACATAACCTAAATGAGAACATAACTGATGGACTAGGAAACGATGAAATGTTTTAGTTCAATACCACTGAGAAAACATAAGGTGATGTTTTAAACAATTGAGAGTATTCAATTTAATCAGTTCCCTTTTCAAATATATATTAATTGTCTACTGTCTGCCAGTAACTGCCAAATAAGGAAAGGTAAAATATTAGGAAAGAGAGGATGTGAGTGCAATAGTATTTATTATTTAGTTCCCACTAAAACTGTGATTGACTATGTAACATCCTTACCACATCCTTATCTTGGTAATGCAAATTTTAAGAGTTGGTTTAAATGATGGGATGTTTTATTTACTGAACTACAAACCAAAAGGAATTATGCTACAAAAACAGGAAGACACACACACACACACACACACACACTGGCTTAAATTACCTTAAAGACAGGTAAGCAAATGGATGAAACATGGGCAAATTTACTTAATGTGCAGCAAACTACGAAAGCATGTGTATCTATATATCTGTGTATGTATGTATGTATCTGTTTCTGTCTAGGTACACAGATATGTAGATGGACAGACAGATAGATACAAATATAAATATGAAAGTATGTGCCAGTCCTGTGTGGTATAAATTGGTATATTCAGAGTTTCTCTTATAAACTAATCTTTTCTAAATATTTTATTTGATCAATTCACATATATAAGTATTACATAAAAGAGAGACCAACCTGTGAAATATACTGTCAAGCATCAGAGATTAAATTGGTTGGTTCTGTAATTCTGGTAAAGAGCACACGGTAGAAATGATACAGAAGTGTTTAGGGAGGTGAATGATAATGGGAAGGTCTTGGCAGTTTGCTCTGGAAAGCAGTGAAGCAAAGCTAAAGGGAGGATTCAGATGCTCTCTAGCATAAAAAAATAAAAGAAAGTAATCAAAAGTTGAATTTTTTTCCCTTGGAAAAATAGGCAGTTTCACTGAATCCTTCCTGAAATAATTATAAGTTGGAAATAGATGAACTTGAATCATGATAATCAATTGAAGGGAATCAAAAGTGTCCTCCTGATGACCAACAACGATGAGAAGATATAATGCATGAATTTAGCTACTTTTAGAAACTGATCAAAGCTCATGATCTGAACAAAATGACGACAACAACAATAACAACAACAACAATGAATCACCTTAAAATGAGAACTTGTTATATTTGTTTGTATAAATATGCACTCTCTCTATATATAAACACATCTCTACAAAAGTTGGTAATGTCTTTCAATTCTTCCATGATATTATAAATACAACAGAGCCCTTACCCTTATGGTTAATATTGTATAATCACAACACTCAAAATAGAATTTTATCCTTCATTTACAAATTCTCCACATGAAAAGCATTCAAATAAAACAAAGCTGATTATGCAGGCAATATTGGAATTCTATTTAGCAAATGACACATGAGAAATTTATTTTGTCAATTTTTATGGAGTGATTTTCCTGACAATTTCTCCTAGATTTTAAAACTGTTAAGAACAAAAGTTCTCTTCAGCCTTAGCTGATTATTCCACCAATGGCCTTTTGCACAGGAAGAAGAAATGAATGAGAGGGAAATTGTTAGGAATGTTAGCCTTATAATCAAATGTGGCTTTGAAAAAAGGGACTCAGAAAGTAACCCTGATCCCGGGGAAATAATGACCACTTTGCCTGAGTGGAAGGAAGCCTTTGGATAATGAGCTCTACTAGAGGAGTATCTGCTCTGCCCCGAACAAGGAGGCAGATGATGAGATAGGGAGCTTAAACCTAGTTAAATATAAGTTCTGTACTAGAAACTAGGTCATATATAGTGTTTCCATTTAAAATAAGAGGGAGCACTCAAGAACAAAAATTTTCTGGGAGAATGCTTAGTAATGTACAGAAAGTAGACAAATTCCTGATGAACCCTCCAGTACCTTTGAAGATGGTCTGCCTGGACCTCCATTAGCAATAGCCACACAACGATGCACAGACGTAGATCTTTCGGAGTTCACTCTTTCAAAACCATCTGAATGCTGCTTTTTGTTTTGAAGCTATAACAATGGCTATGGGCTAGAAGATAGAAGTACTATTACACATACTTGTGTACTACATCAGCAACTGTTAAATAATGAATAATGAGAGATACATATTTAAGAATGCTACATGCTCTTATCTCACCTTTCCACTCCATGGTGTGCAATGGTTTGCTCTTAGTTATTTGAAGCAAGCCTTGGCTAATCGGAATTCTTTCTTGTAGTTTTTTTTTTACACTAAATTTGCCACATACTTTCCGTTTAAATGATTTTTCATCTATCTGAGCTTAAAAATTATGAATAGTTTTCTTATGTATGAAAAGTTATTACCCTGCAGACTAATTAAGATGGCCATCCTTAGCTTTCGTAAATGAATTTAGAAAAAAAAAAAGAGGACCCATAGTGATAAATAGAAATTTGGAGATAGCGCAACTTAAAGTGAAAGTCTTTGTTGAAAATGATGTCATTGAAAGGAAGCATTGCTTGGAGATAGAACCTCATCTAAGTCTGTCTTTGTGGCAGTGATACTTAAATGCATTCTATGATGGCATCTCTTTTTCTTTTCCTGTAACAGTTATTAAGATTTGTTTAAATTAAGTATTCCCTATTCTCTAAACTCATTTGTTAAGAATAACAGATTCAATTGCTAATACTTGCATTACCTCTTATGATTCCATTGTTCAAGAGCAGAAAGCCTAACGGGTTTGAAAAGTTTAAGGTACATATGGTTCTTTTCTCAATGTTTTTTATGGCAATATAGGTAGCATTCTAGGGAGTGGAGGTAAGAAATTAAGAAGACACATGGAAGAATTTTTTTAATACAAAGTATGAACTTTTATGAGATCAATATGATTATGAACTAGTCATCATATTAATAGTAATAATAATATCTACATGGAGCCTTTATGTCAACAGAATTAGTCAAACATTTATAAAAGACATATATGGGAATGTAAGTCAGGATGATTTCTTTGATCTGAAATTGAGCAAATGTGTTCTAACATCTTGCCTCAGTGTTGAAAGCAGCAGGGCTAACTACATGCTGGAGAAAAATATTTCACTATTTTCCCACAGCCAGGCTTCACCAGGGAATAATCAAAGCCAAACTCAATACTGTGTGGTCAGGCTTTCAAAGCATCATTGCAACATGACAAAAAGTCTTTCATAAATGCCAAATGTACCATGGCTTAACCACTTACCAAGTGGCCTTCTATAGTATAATGCAACTTTAATCATATCAAACAGAGAAGAGAATTCATAGCTAGACCTGTTCTTTTATGTGTCAATTGAAATACTTGGCTTGATTTAATTAGTCTCAGTTGCTTTTGATGGAAGGCTCGGGAGATCGTGAGGAAGTTGCCTGGTACATTATTAATTCTCTACATCTTTATTGTAGTGCCAACCCTATTTATCCCATTTCAAATTCTCCACATCCCCTTCCCTGGTAGTGACAGCTGTTATGGCTGCTGTGTCCCCTTTTTTATTTTTTCTTTCCTGTCTGAAAGGGCAAGCAGCTGCCAGTCTTTCCAATGCAGAGTAAAAGATGGGTTTGCAGAGGTGCCCTAATGGCTGAGCATGTCCCTCTCAGTGTGTCAAGTGTCTTTCCTTCAGGAAGTTCAAGTTCTGCTCACTCAAGAAGCTGGGACTTTGAGATTGTTCTTTGACTTGACAACCTAAGATCCTTTTCTGCTTTCCTGGATGAGCCAGTAATGACCTATTTCTAAAGGCAAAATATTGACTGTTACATATTCAATCACAGGTTGTCACATTTGAGCAACAGTGTTTTCCTCCCAGAATTCTGAGGATGCCCATGCTCATTTATGTCCTACTTCATTACATTCCTGCATATATTTGTGCTGTGTGTGTCTATACAAGTTTAAAGAATGATCCCTTTCAGGTAACCATGAGGGATCAAGATACATGATACTCTCAGACATAGAAAAATAATTTTCCTTCCAGTTCCAATAAAAATCAGTAATTTTCTCATATAAGTGAAATTTTTGTGCTTCTAACATTTTTATTTTATTAACTTCCAGCTCCAGATTTCTCTTTTATTGAGGAACCCTTCCCATCAATTGCAAACTGTCAACCACGTTTATAAAATATTGCCTATCTTCCATCACTGAATCTCACTCAATTAAATATATCACCCAGAAACATCAGACATGGGAAGAATAACCATGGAAAAATAATGCAGATTTTTTGGGGGGCCCGGCTTAAGGGTTAATCCAAATGAGCTAGATTAAAATGACTGCCGCTGAGACATGTCTTTTCAAAAATAATCTCTCTAACTCGAAGAATATAATTCACACTTTTGTCAGAATTGCACTTAAATATTTATTTTGTCAAAATGTATGATTCAAAGTTTGGTAGTGCTTTCTTAAAATACATTTTATCATTATTTCCAAACATTGTGAAGTGGCACTCATTGAGTTTATTTACATAATTCCTTGCGCCATAAATTACTATGGGAGTAAGTCTTTTGAATCTTCATAGGAAAGCTGAGTGAACCAAGCTCCATCAGAGTCAACTAACTCACTCATGGGAAGTGCAGAGATGGAATTTCCATCTAGATCTTGGACTAAGAATAGTATTTTTTTCCCATTATACTCCAGCTTCTTTGTTCTGATCTTGTTTGGACAGCATTTTTTATAATGTTTCTTTAAATAATCATGAAGTAAAATGAGTATCAAGAGTGGGTTTTGTTGTGGTTCCAGGCTTGTAATTGTTTTACATATTTTTTTCTCAACCGTGTAAAGTTTGATTCCTCAGCTTTAAGATCTCCACATTAAGCATTTGGAGAAATAGGTCAGTATCATAGTGAGGACTTTGACTTCTATGCCACATAAGGAAAAATTATGAGGTTGGGATATTTAATGGATAGAATGAAAGACAAAGATACATGATATTGGCCAAAGGAAAAAAAAAGATACATGATATTTGTTACAAATATTTAGAGCTATAATGTATAAGATAGAGCTGTATTTGGTTTCTATTGAAAGAAAAACAGGACTATTATGGAGAAACCATAGGAAATGGATCTGCATGCAAATATTTATATAAATGTAAATGACAGCTAGGTAGAAATGGATAATTTTGGTAATAAATGGATAAGATGGGTAAACAGATATGACAGGAAATTTTCAAGCAAGAGACTCATAGAGGGATTAAAAAAAAAAAGAGAGAGATGCTTTTTTTTTTTTTTTTTAAGGCAAATCACCCACATCTGACTTCATGAGTGTAGAATTAAAATACTTCACCAGGGAGCGGGGAGCAAATCTTGGAGACCAATATTGTCTGAGAAATTCTAAGCATATTCATTGAAGAATCTTCTTTTCCAGCTTTTATCGTATTCCTTTTCTTTGATTACCAATGTTATTGGCTTTTTAATATTACTTTTCTTCACATGCTTAGAAATTTTGGTTTTCAGACTCATCTAAGTTTTGGATTCATTTTTCTATGAGCTTATCACCAGGGACTCATGGGCAAGCCATAATCAATAACCCAGTTTTCTACCCCTGCTTACAGGTGCTGCCTGATACTGAGGCTAGGGTCAAATGCCAGAAGCCACAAACTCCAAAGAAGCCTCAAGGACCCATTTTTTTTGGCTGGTTTGATCCAGTTCAGACTCTGTGCTGACCTTCCTGATGACCTTGGGATTATTACCATCTAATTGTAATAACAAGAACACATCTACCAGTGCCAGGACAGATTCTTAAAGGGAAGGAAAGAGGTAGAGAGATGGCACCCTGGTTCAGTATGCAACCATTGCCAATAAGACACTGAAGGGACTATGTATATATTTTATTATCTGGGATGCATTCCGGGGAGTGAGGTTAATGAGCTCTAGGATACATGATAT